>JAKGSA010001165.1:47021-60064 GCA_033558755.1 Philaethria dido | reverse complement strand
ATATATATATATATATATATTTTATGTAAAAAAATTAAAATGGGTAAAAACCATTTATGTTATATATACAATGACAAAGAAAATACACGGTTAGAAGTTTAAAATGCTATTTCATTCCTAAGTAACATTGGAAATAAATTAATGTAACAAGCAAATGACATTCCATGTTACAAAGATGTATAAAGTAATCGAATTCCATTTGCGTTCTTTACAGTTTGCTATGCCATTCCATTTAAAGAGCACCTTTTATTAAATTTTCTCAAGAAAAGATGTGAAATTATGACATAGTGGTTCTGTCTAACTAATAATTTGCAAACGTTGTTTGTAGGTTGAACATTTACGAGGAATTTTCCCTCATTTATGCTTAAAATGCTGTTTCTTTTTCATTTCTATCTTTCAAAATTCGGAATATATTGGATTAAAACATCCTCATAATCGTTTTAAAAATATTATTTAGTTAACATACCAAAAAAGTAGATACATAATATATATTAAATAGTAAATTCTATGTTAAACTCAAAAGCATAAAATTAATGAACCGATACCTGAATATGTTCATTTCATTGAATTCCATTATCCATTTCAGATATCGTAACTTAATTTGTTACCTGTATTACGGCTAATAAGGTGAAATTTAGTCGTCTGTAAAATTTCAATTCCTTTAATAGATCCTGAGATTCGTCTGGGGACTTTAATAGCGTGTGGTACGTTCAGTGACTTCGATTCAGATTCTAATTTGACAATTTAGTTATAGCTCGCGTCGCGCGTGGTGCTCCGTCCAATAATACTACTGACCTTACTTACACTGACGGATAAACAAACGTTCAAAGTGAAGTGTTTATTTAGATCCGGTGACGGTTGTGGAGTGTTTCTGTGTTAAGTAGTGAGCTATTTTCGGATTTCTCATAAATTGTACGTATAATTCTGGAAGGTTATCGTGAAAATGAATAAGTAGAGATGCTAATACTGTATTTATTTCAAAGTAGAACCTGCTTTATTTGGAGTTTTAGAAAGGCAGCTTTTAAATTAATATTTAAAAATTTGATTATGGATTTTATCATAACTATAAACTAAATTTTAAATAAAGTTAATTATGAACATATACAGTTTTAAATTACATAAATAAGTAATTAAAATTCGTGAAAAAGCGAAATAAACTAAAAAAAAAAAAAAAGTATTTAAATTTTTCCAATAAAATAACTTCACAATTTAACAAAGCATATTGTTTTATCAAAGTTTTACGCAAGACTTTAAGTTAAACATAAAGAAAAACCTACTACTAGCATCAAACAAGGCATTCTCCTTACAAATAAACGTTTTAGAGCGTTAACAACGATACTTCATCATAAGCTTAGTGAATACGTCACAAGTTCATGTGTCCTAGAAACAAAATTCTTTCATATTTGTAGAACTGGAAACCCAGATTGACACGCATATAGTGAATAGGCAGTATGTATAGTCATCTCGTATCTTAGACATTGGCGGCTTAGTCAATAGTCCACGGACTTACTTAAGGGTGTGGAGGTAGTTATAAATGTATTGAAATCAGATATACGAGTATAGTAAAATAATTTTGAATAAACAAAGCATATTTAGGAAAGTTAAAGTCGTTTTAAACTTTAATGACACGTTAAATTATATTTATGTGTATCTATCCACAAGTAAATATTTGTAATGCTTATCCCACTGACATTTAGTATGAAACATGAAAAAGCTTCTAACTTAACAGAAAACTTAGGAACAAAACCATTTAAGTTAGTGGAGTATCTGCAATGGCATTAACGTCAAGGACAAACATTTTATAAAATTAAGAAGAGTTTGACATATTGTACTTGTAGTTGAAAATAAAATTACTCACTAATGGATGTATGCACATATGAATGTGGAGATTAATGTTCGTTAGAAAATTAAAAATAACCTTTGGATTTGTATTCCCTTTTGTTTGAACTATTTGTATACATGCCTTTTAATTGCCCTTTAAAATATTTTTTTATTTATCTAATTATAAATAATCATATTCATAAAAGTCAGTAACTATATTAAAATACTAAAGTATATTAGAGTATATTATACACGCTTCATGTATTTTTTTTTTAACTTCACGCAGTATCCCGTATATAGCAGGGTAGGCAGAGGGAACCCGAGAACCTAGTGTTAAGACACTCCGTTCTCTTTCAACAAATCTGTTCCCCATATAATTTTATTTAAAATGTTTTTATTTATGAGTATTGCATGTTGTCAAAGTTGAAGTAATAAACAAACGTTCCGATACATTTATTTCTTTGCGGAATGTGTAGCTCTTTTTTTATTATACGTATATTAACTGCAAAAATGTTCGTTATATCTCCATTATGAAACTCAATATCATGACTGTTGATAATACGTAATTTCAGCGTTATCAAAATTTATGATGCCAATATAAAAGAATACCTTCTAAATAAAAATTGTGTCGAGAATTCCCATCTTGACAGGCTTCGATAAAAAATTTCGCGAACCTGTTATAAATTAGCACTTAAAAATGCTGAGTTTTTGTGTATTTTAGTAAATTCCTTGGATTAAACGGAAATTAAGTTTATTGATAAAAAATCCTGTGATCATAGTCATAAGTTTTAGAAGTTTCACATTATATTTAGGTCACTCTTATTTTATATAAAAGAACATATTTTGTAGCAATCTGTAGCAATATATCATACTAGCTTTCCGCCCGCGGCTTCGCCCGCGTAGAATTCGGTTATATCGCGCGACATGGTAAGGAGTAGCCTATAGTCTTTCCCAAGGTCTAGACTATTTAACAAAATTGGCTAAGTGGTTTAGGTGCTTAAGTTGTAAACAGTCGAACAATCTTACATGATTTTATGTTGGACAATAAGGAACTTCCATATAAATTTTCATCCCCTATTTCAACCCCTTCTACCATTTTTTTCGCAATAAAAAGTATCCTATGTCCTTTTACAAGTTCAGTTCTATCTTCATACCCAATTTTATCAAAATCGGCTTAGTGGTTTAGCCGTGAAAGCGTAACAGACAGACAGACAGACAGACAGAGTTACTTTCGCATTTATAATATTAGTATAAAGTATAATATATCATATTTTGTAAAGAATCGTTGACGTTTTTTGTCACAGTTAAAAGATTGTTAATTTTAAAAGATTCTTGATTGCTTATTTTTATAAAAACTATCATAAATATTAAATAAATTAACGTTTTCCACATTTTATGACTTAATTTAAATTAAGTTGTCGCCCACAACTACGCTTTGTAAAATTCCGTTCTTTTCCTGTTCCCTTAGGAATTTCAGGTAATCCTCTCTTAGTGCTATACTTCCTAAGGAACGTACAATGTCAGCTTTTTACAGCCAGTATTTTCAGCGATGTATTTACTTAGTGAGAAGCGGAAGATTTTTATATATATTGATTGATTGTGAAATTCTACAAAAACTTGTTACTTAAGCATATTATAGAGTAATTTCATTATTTATTTTAAAAATTACAGCGTCAAAGATTGATTGCTGATTACTCTTTTAAATGGATTAATTTATCGTGTTTTCATAGAGTATAATGCAGAACTATTTTTATTTAACTACTTTTCTAATAATAAAGCGCTCTGGAAAAACAATTAAAATAGCTATTTAGGTTGAAATGAGTTCAAACAAATTCACGTTAACTCATGCGATCGTATCATATAATTGCTATTACGGAGGTTCCAAAGCCTCATTAATACAAGTGATTTTGCGAACGATGCAATCACAAACGAATATTCTACGGACACAACCTAGAAAAATTGTACAGCTCGGTCAGCTGTTGATATCCATACTAGCAATATATTGCGCCTCTGTTTGGGTATAATGTATTAAAGTATGATAAGCTAAAATAAACACAGTGCTGATTATTGCAAAGTTAATGATTCCAATTTTATTGTTAGTTTTTTATAAAGAAAAAATCATCCGTCTTATAAAAACATGTAAGACCGCAACATACTTGATATGAGACCATAGTACTAATGACCTTATGAAATTCATTAGTTCTTAGATACATAAATATTCATATTTTTTCATAAGATTATTATTGAAGTATAGAGTTACTATACTTTTTGTCACTTCGAATATTTTAATATATGTTTTCTATCCTTTCTTATAGTTAAGCTTATTCCAAAAAATATTCTTATACCTACAGTATTAGAACTTACAGTCTCCATTTAGATACACATCCTATCTAAATCATGACCAAAAGTTATCAAAAGTATCATCCATATTTCATAACAAAATGATTGTTTCCAGTGAATTTAACGACGTAACCTGCTGACATAAGCCTCTATAAATTTCAATGTCATGAATACTTAAAATGCAATTTAAAATCTGTCATTATTCTGGTAATTAGTTGAAAAGATTTTATCTTTGCGTGGCAAATTAATTTCACGGTACGCTATCCAGACTTTCTATTATAAAAACGACTCGATAACTTTATATGCATGGCCATTTTGAGTTAGTAAAAGCGTGAATATGCAATTACGAAATTACAAACAGAAAATAATATTTTTTTTTATTGTGTCAATAATTAATAGGGAATCATTTAAAAGTATTTTCCTTTACAAAAACTGCATTTATATAAATATCTTTTTGGTTAAATTTGAAACATTTCTAATTCTGTCTTTATTTTAATATATACCTACCACAGTAGTGGTAGTTATAGATGGCTTCTAATAAGATACCATCGTTATGTAGGGAAGTAGGGTCTGAATTTTATGATCGCGGGTTTGATCTCTACTTGAGGATAAGTGCATCCAAAAAACGAGTGGCAAGTAGATAACAATGTTTAAAAATTTAGATACTGTCTTCTTTGTCTCTCGTGGCACAGAAAGACAAGCGTGTGACTGTAAACGCAACAAGTTGTGGGTTTGATTACCTTACCAGGAAATGAAAATTTTAAATATTTAATATTTTCATTTCTTTGCTATGATAACAAGGCAAAACGCGACGTAGAGTTCCACCACTCAGTAAGCAATGCCTCGATTCGCGCGGTAAATGAGGAACGGAAATCTTAAGAGAACGGAGCTTCTTAATACTAGGTTCTCGGGTGCCCCCTGCCTACCCTGCTATATGTGGGATACAGCGTGAACTAAAAAAAAGATACTGATCTATTCAATCACAAGTCTCAGTATTTACCTATGTAGATACAAATAGACATACAATCAATAAACACTTCGTTAGGTCTAGAAAGCTGTTTCTGATATTCGATTTCTACCAGGCGAAAATTTTCAATTTCTTTGACAAGTACTTATTGCGGCAAAAATATGGAATCTCGATGTTGTTGGGTGAATTCGTTGACATGGAAAAAGTCATTCAGTCGGAATGGATACAGGAACGGATTGGTGGTCAGATAAATCGCCGATATAATAATGGGTTTCCGATTAAATTGGACTAGTTTATATTGTTGCGAATCGATTTACTTTAAATTATGGTCACATTAAGAACTTATTGTTACGTAACAACGCAAATTATTCGGTTTATATTAAAATTACATTTTTTTGGCGAATATAGATAGATAATAATATTAAATCTATCTTATATCTAAAATTAAAATCTACATATTGGTATAGAAACAACAAATCGATATTTAGTTCTCAAGGCTGTACCTAAAATAACCTAAACTAAAAGTAAATATACACCGGTACAATTTTAACCTTTGTTTTCAAATATTCTAAGCAAAAAAAATAAGTAAGCTTGAAACAGAAAACTTTTTAGTAATTAAAAGTACACTTAATGTGCTAAAATGATGTTAGAGATGATTTAATCAAGAAAGATCGTTTTTGACAAAATGTCAATCACAATAATCGATTTCTACCAATCCATATTCTGTTTGGATTCTATTTCATTTGTCAAATCCATGCGATATAGCAACTGCATCAATGGAAGATGAATATTAAAAAAAAAACATCAGTATTTACTACTATTAAAAGAGATTACAGCTTATACCTGAAATAATTTTATACAATCCTGATATAGCAATTTTTCATAAGTTGTGCCAAATGCATTGTTGGTGCGATGCTGATAGCCAACGTATACAACTGAAAATCATAATGTCTTATATTAAAAAGGCATTTTTATTATATCAGAGTTAGTGAATACATGTGAAATATGCATAAACATACATTTAAATTTAAAAAATATATCGCCGTTGTATCGGTTGAAACCTGTCACAATATTCTATTCGTGAGTTAAAATTTATATTTTTGAAATATAAACCTTTCTATAATATTATGAAACGAATGAATTCCATAGTACTAAATAACAATGTAAGCGTACTGAAGTTCACCATAAAAAAGGCCGATGGGTTTCTAAGTAGGCGGTAAAAGGAGCAAGAAAGGATGGGAAAGAAGGAAAACGTTATATAATAAATAAAAGTATTTTCTGGGTCCGTTAATTTTCTAAAGAATGTAAAATATAAAACAAATTTTTAATATTTTTATAATTCAGTTATAAGTTGGTCCCTCCAGAATAAAATTTAATAAAATACAGTTTATAAAACTCAATAAAACAGTTGCAAATTCTATATCCCTTCTTAATAGACTATCCATTTACTTTTCTTCGCATTTATAACTTTACATCAAAGACTTGCAGACTTTTTTAATGTTTCTCTCTCTTAGAAAATTCCTTCGAGAGGGATTATTAAGTAACTTTTGCTAACTTCTTTCGTAATTGTTATGAATTTTATTATGAATCTTAAATGATACTATAGTTTTTGTCGGTTAATATCGAAAAATTTATACTTATACTGAGATATACTATATCTATAAAAAATATATTGAAACGATATGCATATTTTATTAAACAAAAATGATTATAACACTATTATTAATTTTCTTTAGTGTGAAAGAAGTTATTATTAAAAATTTTAGTACAACACATTAAAAATATTTTTTTTTGTTGCAGTACCGTAACAAACTAAATGAGCAGCAGAATGGTAGGTTATCAGCGCAGCGAGCAGCGCTAGGTGCGCGACAGGAAGAAATGCGTAGTATAGATCGACGAGTATCAGAATTGCAAGCTAGGTTGCTTCGAAAGAGAGCACTCAATCGACAACTAGCGGCTGCACATCGACAACCGCAACAACGGTAAGGAAACAAATTTTGAAATGACGATGTAGTTGTTCTATTATAAATTATGAGTTGTGTGTAATATAGTATTGTAACTCTTAGCTTATATAAATGGGGAAATTAAATAGTCCCAATTTTTTCGATATCTGAAATCTCCGAACGGTCTTATAAGAAAAAATAAATTTAAGTTAGGCATTGAGATATAAAAGATTACTTAAATATGTTTGAGTACAAATAGCTAATGTAGCTATTCTTACTCAAATAATAGTATATAATTCTTTTTTCGATATTACAGTACAACAAAGAATAAGCAAAATAACCGAAATATGATTTTACGTTATAATAGAATTTTTCTGCTCATTAACGTTTCCCTTCCACTTCGCAATGTCTAAAAGCCGTATTATAAAGCACTTATTTAAGCATTCGAGTTATCTTAGAAGAAAATAAACTCAATAAGCCTGCTTAACTTGAGCGTCCCTTCACTGACAATGCCGGGAGAAAAGCATCATTTGTAACTAAGTCGTCTTGTTTGTCCCTTACTTTTAAGCTACTAACAAAAGCAAGTTGGAGATTTTTCCACATTTTAAGTTTTAATTACTTAGCTGTATCTGTTTAGTTCTACTCTCAATTTATTAGAACTCTTGCCTCTTTCTACAAAGTTTTATTTAGTTAGCCTTATTCTATTTCTAATTCGTATAATATCATAGAAATCTAATTCATTCAAACTTTATTAAACCAACATTAAATAAATTTATATATAATTAATTTGATATTGTTCTAAATGTCACTGTGAATATACAATGAATTCAATATAAAATAACGATATACGTACCTTTACTAATATTGAGTTAAAAAATATTTCAGGTCGAATAATCCTACGCCAATGCAACAGCTGCCAAATTATCCAGCCGGCAATAATCCAGTGAACAGTCAACCAAAGAACCAACAAGCTAGAGGAAATGTAGCAGCCGTGGAACCCTACAATCATGTACCACATGCGCAAAGTATTCATAACAATAACTTCCAAGTGAGTAAAATGAAATCAACATAACTTTTAAAGGAAAATTTTCAACTTTTAAACGAAACATATATTTTAGTAAATTTTTTAGTAAAAGTATGTATCATGTTTTGTAAATACAAATTTGGTATTAACTTCAATATACATTTTCAGGCTATGAAACAAAACGCTATTCAAAATAACATGCCGTTGAAACAGCTGACACAAAGTGATAATATACAAAGCCATTTAACTCAACAAGAAGCTCATTTCTTACAGCAAAAGCAAATGATGAATCCTATTTATAATGGTAACTACCCTCACATGCCAAACGTACCAGATAATCAGTTTCAAGGGCAATATATAAATAAACTAGAAAATAATGGATTCAATCATGTACAGCAAGGAATCACAAATGCTTATGATCAGAAATCAATGTTCGATCATATGAATAAATATTCAGATTACAATAAACAGCCTCAGTATAGCCCAAATAGTACTAGCAGTTCAAACAGCAATCAAACTGGTAAAGACCAAAAAATTAACGAACAAGAATTTCCTCCAGAATTTGCAGCAAGTAAATCTGATCCTAAGTACCAAACGTTGCCATATAATACTAAATTCCCACAAAATAATAACGGCAAACTAAAACAGCCGGAAGTTAATGGGAAAGGAAACGAACAAGACTTAAAGAATTCTAATGCAACAAACATTAATCATATGACTGTGCACTCGACTCCACTGTCAGTTGTAAATAAAAGTTTGGCAACTCCTTTAAGCCAGAATGAAACAACATATCAACAAGAGCATACATATCAACTTCAAAAATCCGATTCATCAAGTAGATGTAATCAAGAGGGTAAAGAAAATCATGCATATCCTCAGAATTCTAGGTTAAGTCAAAATAATAGTCAAACTAACGACAATTCTAGAAATAGTGGCAACAAAAGTCAACAGAGTAGTATTACAAAGGGCAGCTCGCCAAGTTTGCTAACAACTTCTGCCAGCAGTTCTATAGGATTTGGGGTAAGGAATCATATCACAAGCAATTTCATCCAACCACTAAAACTTCCTATGCTTTTATCATTAGCTATTAACACCTACATTTGTAAATATCATCATCAATCATTCATTACAGAAGCCTGTATCGAGTGTAGCACCAACATCGGTTCAGGTCTCGAGCGGCAAACCTTCACCCATTTATCAGACATCCTCTACAAAGATTCAACCAGTTCAACCACAAACTGTCCAGACTCAAAGCATAACTGTAACATCATCGAATCATGTAGTTAGTAATGTGGTAAATTCTCAACCTCAGATGGTAAGGAACACGGCATCAGGGTTATCTGCTAGTACTCCAAGCTCAAACTTCAGCAGTCAGAATGCATCATCGCAAAGTATTTTACTATCCCCACCTCAAAGTGCTAGTACTCCTCTTTCAACACCGGATGTGAGTGGTACTGACAAGTCACCTAAACCAGCTTTACCTCCTAAGCCTACAATAAAAGTAAGTTTATTAAGCTCATATTTATTAGATTTATACCAAATTAATTGAATAGTTTACTTCTATTCTAAATAGATAAATACTTCTTCTTCATATTTATTACGCTAATAATTGTATAAATAGTTATATAGATAAGATATAAAGTCTTATATAGATAAGATGGTAATATTCAATAACGAAAAAAATAAGGTGTAATGTAAATTAATTGACTTAAATTTATTTCTAGACTCCACCAAGGCAGTCAATCAATCATGATGCAGCTTTCACACAATCAACGGACACTATAAACATGCCCACCATAAGTATTGCAGACTCGTGTAATGAGAGTGAATTGAACATGAAAGAAAATACAAACGGTAGTAATAATGAAATGATCATAAAAGCTCGACCGCTAACTATCAGAAAACCACCTCTCAGTGAACAACCTAAGTTAAGAAATGTAAATAATCCTAAAAATGGTATGAATGTTAATATGAATCGACGTATAGAGATGTATCTTTTCCCCGAAATGGAGCTTGTAAATCACGACCAAAACGAACAAAATGGTCAAAAAGATAAAACAAAACAAAAAGATGAAGTAGATAGATCACTTACTAACAACATATCTTTAAATCACGACAAATCAGAGGACAGTAAAGATAATGTTGTTGATATAACGGAACAGATAAGCTCCGTCGACTTGAACGGTCAGGATTCTCAGAGATCTGAGAATGTTCTGAGGCGGTCAAAGAAAGGGAACTTAAAACAGGGAGGAAAGGCACCTTTGGCGAGGCGTGTCAGTTTTGACCCACTTGCTTTACTTCTGGATGCAAGTTTGGAGGGGGAATTGGAACTTGTGAAGAAGACGGCAACTCAGGTGAGAATAATTTAGCTTTTGTTATTTTAATTATAATATAATTACTAATGTTATAGACTATTGTATAAAAACAAAAACCAAATAAGACAGAAATAATATAATATAGCAAATTTAAAGTCATTTTTGAAAAAAGTCAAGTACATACTTATGGTACAATACATATTAACCTTGCGAGGTCGAGGCAATGAATATTTTGTTATAAATATTTTGTATTAGAGATTTTAAAATAAAGTGGATTAAATTTTTTACAGACTTTCCATCGTTACGAAAACTGATATTAAAAATTCTAGTAAAAAATGAAAACATTTCCACATTTTACATTGTAAAAAAATAAATCATTTTAAAAATAACATTAAATAATATTTCAGGTGCAAAATGCAAGCGCTGCAAACGACGAGGGTATAACTGCTCTCCACAATGCTATCTGCGCCGGTCATTTCGAAATCGTAAAGTAAGTTTTTAATCTCTTTACTGTTATTTTAATCGTTCGTGTAATGCATTCTTACACACTTTACAAAACACAAATTTACAAATTAAATTATTTTTACTAAAACAATGAAATACTTTGGTCATTATGGCGTAATTGAGACACGTCTGAGAGCACGCCATGTTTGTTTTTAAAATATAGGATCGTTTCTGGTTAAAATACAGAAAATTATTATCAACAATAGGTACGAGTATATTTAACGAAATTGCAGTCCAGTTGGGAAGTTACGATTTACACTCTAACAAATGCTTATATTATTAAATATATGCTCTTGCAATCAAGGAACAGTAGTATTTATAGTGGGCAATGTCGTTTATCAATATCCAACTCAAATAAATAGTTATAAATAAATTGATACAATAGTTACAATTTTCAAAAAATTGCACTTCGAGCATAGTACGCAATAGCATACTTAAAGCTTCATTTTTATAAATCAAAGTCTATCTAAGAAATAGTGAAATGTTTTTAAACAAAAATAATGCAATATATATATTCTTTGTAGGTTTCTAGTAGAGCTCGGTTGTGACGTTAACGCACAAGACTCAGACGGATGGACACCATTGCACTGTGCTGCGTCGTGCAACAACCTACCTATGGTGCGATTCCTTGTCGATAATGGTAAGAAAAGATTATATCTTAAAATTACTTTATTAACTTAAAATTTATATTTTTTTTGGTATTCCTTGAACGTGTATGCTATTTACACATAAGAATGTGTATATCCATATTATCATTCCCTTACGCCTTTCCTTTTACTGGTCCATTCTATATGTAATAAAGCCTAATCGTGAAATATATTTATTTTTTCTTTGATAATTATTGGGTAGCTAAGTAAAAGTGACATTTTATGATGAAAACCTCCACAATTTTTAATTTTGTTTGGAATTCAAATTGATTACAAAAGATACATGCGATTAATATGTATGGCGATTGCATAGTGGTAGTTACAAAAGTTTTTTTATTTTTCAAAAACACAGGCGCTTGCATATTTGCTACCACACTATCCGATCATGAAACGGCCGCGGAGAAATGTGAAGAAGACGAAGAAGGCTACGACGGCTGCTCTGAATACCTTTACAGTAAGTTGCAACGATTTTTCTCTATTTCTTTTAGTTTTTCGTAACAGTATAACATTTAAATTTGTCATAGTTTTAGTTTAAGCCCACTATTGAACATAATGAATAAATACTCAAATCTGAAAAAATCCAATAATTTGGTTGGTGGTAGGAGGTTCGTCCACCGGCTGGCTCGCGACCACTATCATGTCAAAGACGAACCGCCAAATATCTAATGATGTGTTCCGGTTCGATGGCATGTAAGCCAGATTTTCCCCTTTCCCACCCATCCTTTCCCCAAAATGTGGTGGTTCTGATAGTGGACTACTACATTGTCCCCCCTTCCATCAGTATCCCCTAGGTTGGCAACGCATCTACAACATCTCTGGTGTTGTAGATGTCTATGGGCGAAGGTAACCACTTACCATCAGGTGGTCCTACTGCTCGTTTGCCGTCCGTTATCAATAAAATATATATATATATATATATATATATATATATATATATATATATATAAATGTTCCTTTAGTCTAGTCTAGAGTAATAAATATATGATTATAGAGCTATTCCGTAACGCAGGGTACAAAGGCTTAAATAGGCAAAGAATACTCAAATGATAAAATCCATATTTTTTACTATTCCTTATTTTTTATGTAATATAATTAATACATTTTAGGTGTCCAAGAGAAGCTCGGTATAATGAACAACGGGTTAGTGTACTCAGTGTTCTCGTACACGGCGGCGCGCGGCGACGAGCTGAGCTTCGAGTCCGGCGCGCGTCTGCACGTCGTGAGGAAGGGCGACGACAACGAGCGCGAGTGGTGGTGGTGCCGGGACGACGCGGGGAACGACGGATACGTACCTAGGAACTTGCTTGGGGTAGGCAATTATTGGCATTTTTAATTTTAATGGTAACTATTGTGTCGGATAGGTTGATGAGTTTTCGATTTCGATGATAAAAACAATAAGTAGTTTCTTAATTTTACGAACCGCCAAATATCTTATGATGTGTTCCGGTTCGATGGCATGTAAGCCAGGTTTTCCCATTCCCA
>JAKGSA010001165.1:0-32018 GCA_033558755.1 Philaethria dido | reverse complement strand
ACAGTGTCATTGTCTACCTGTGACCACGAACTACTGTAAAGTGTTCGACACGTCGGGTTTCCAAATATGTACTTCCAGATACTAAAATATACACGATTATTCCGGTTAAAATAGTTTCATATAATATGTGTAAAAATCGCGAAAATCAAAGATAAAATAAAATAAAGTTTATTAGGAACTAATAGGGCTTATTGTACGGTAACAGAAGATACGTTGACAACTGCTAAAGTTAAAAACTGCAGCGCAGCGTCAACGCCCACTTATTAGAATTCACATTTATGCTCCAAAATAAACAATTATAGTGACAATATTACAAGAAAAAATACAAAGGTTTGAAATAAAAAAAAAAAAAAAAAAATTAATTATAAAAAAAAAAAAAGATCTCATTAAGTTATCTATTTGTTATACCTCACTATTATCAAAGTGATATACTGTCTGAATATCTTGCTCCTCTCATACCAGTGGCATTCATATACTGCATCTGCTATATCAATACTCTGAAAAAATATGGCAATGATATTTTAATAAATGACACCTTATTTTAAAGTAGTTTAAATTTTAATACTTTTTTATACGAGTATACCTATATTCTTTGTTAACTGTATCTGTACCTGTCTTCTTTACTAATTGCTATTGCAAAAAAGTGTTTTTCTTTGACATTTTTGATAAATATTATTTCATAAATAACTTACTGTGTCTGCAAGTCGTTGTCCAGGCCAAGACAAAATGAATATTCCGAATAATACCCCCAAGGAAGCTGTTATAAATTTTAAAACTACACCGTTACCTATCTAAAATCAAATAAATTAATTTACATTTATCCATGTTACTACATAATTAAAAATAAAGCTGCACATAATTCACGTTAAGTAATCTTACGATCTAAGTTATTATTTCTTTAATTTTGATTTCAAATAGGTAAAAAATATTATATATTTAATACGGCTTTATAAAAAGTTACGGCAGTCGGCAAGAAAATAAAAAAGTTCTTCGAACGTACCAATGATCTATAGGAATAGGTTTTAAATATGAGATGAGGTATAGAGTTCATTTGTGTGAGTAGAAGTCGGCGTAAGAAGTAGAACAGCAAAATTTTTCTAGTCTCGTACTTAGATTAGTACAATATATTCAAATTTGATTAGATAGAGAGAGGAGTTCAGACTGTTGAAGTGGCCGTAATGTAACCCTACACTCAGGTCGTAAATCCCAAGCAGTGTTCCGAACTCCACTGTTAACTATAGAATGCTAAGGAAACAAATATTATTATCTTAATATACGAGTATCTTATTTACTGCGAATGAACCTAGGGTCAAATTTTCCACTTTTTATATTCAATAGTGCCTGCTAAAATGGCGAAAATCAACATAACATTTTTTGAAATCGATCTAATACTGAAGGTCTAAGGAAGGTTTACAACTTGTGATACGTGCAGTGAAGCACATTCTAATTGTACTTATTACAAGATTTAATTAATATTTATCCTATTTTCCTAACATTTTTACTTCACAATTGTTTCCAATACAAACAAACTTTACCTACGTACCATTGCCATAAATCCATAGCAACAAATGATAATTGATGAGAAAGAAACGTGAGTAAATATTATATATCCAAAAATATTATTTAAGTCGGTTGCAATGCTGAAAAAAAAACATACATTTTAATAGAAAATCCGCTATAAAATATATTTACATTATACAATACAATATATACTATAAAAATATTTTTTAATATTGAATATTTTTTAGTAAAAAGAAGAACTCATTAATGTAAACCTCAAGAGCTTTTGATGCAACACGACGAGAGCTTTAATGTCATCACAAGTGTCATCTTCTTCGAAGAGAAACTTCGACCGTGAAGCTTCCAAATTTTCTAGATCAATTTTAAGCAAGGTCAATAAAGCGCTTAAATCACATGTTAAATCCACTAGTAGTAAAGCACACGGTATATATAGGGAAAAATGCGCCATTGTTACTGTAATTCCGAATGATTTATTTAAAATAAAAATTATTGTTGCTTAATTTCTAAATAAATTCTTTCTAAATAAATACTTCTACATATTTTTTATTAAATGTTTAGCTACCGAAAATAATTATAAATATACGCTTTTATGAATCTGTATTACACATATACAGGCAGTTTGCATGTTTGCATATCATAAACCTGGCCGTCTGATCAATAGAATTATCTATATATTGAATTTTAACTTATTTTGTCGCGAATTTCGCAAATAGGGCATACATGCATACATCATACTTAGGCTTTACATCATATTTTAAGTACAATTTACCAAAAACATTTTTGTGTTAAAACCAAATACATTGTGTATACATTTTGCCAAATTATGATTTCACATATAATCTGAAGAGAAAGTAAGAAAATACATTACTTCATAAATCATTTTTAAAAATAATTTTTAACTTACTGACGCCACATTGGTAAATATATACGCAGGCATAAGTAAAGGGTGAGTCTACGGTAAAGAAAACATACATTTGCAGTGGAAATTCGTACTGTACACTGTTTTCTTTGTAAACGCCATAAAGAGTGATCGCCAAAGGTTCTAGCTCAAAGAATATTAAGCTTATTATACCTGCTCTGAAGAATACTGTAAGAATAAAATCATTTAAATATGTACTTATAACAAATCTTCTTTTGTCCAATTAAATATTTATTGAATATATATATACATTTTCATATCCATTAATTTTCATGTTTATGTCTGTCATAGAAACGCAAATAACGAGTACGAAAATTGCCTCTCTTGATCTCTTTTTCAGCAACAATGGGTAAAAAAGTTACGAAGTTATACATGGGAGGTGTCGATAAAGCTTTTTATTGACTTACAAGTATGAATTAGGTTAGCTTGCGACATCCAATAATTTAACGATACAACTTTGTCTCCCTCCACATGTTCAGGCCACACTTCACCTATTTTCATTATAACTTTAGTTATTTTATTTCTATTCAAAAGCAACACTGTTCCGATAACACAGTCTGTAAGAAATTTGTCAATTTTTACCCCATTTTTTTTTTAATTACAAAAAAAAACACTGTTTTTGTTACTAGCGTCTAAAATCAAAATTAAATTTTACGATTTTTATTGACTAAATAAATATTCAAACAGTTTGTCTTTATATGAAACTTAAATTTTAAACAATTTTGTGCTTAAAAGCTATATTATAATTTTAAATTTTATAATTGTGCTTCGTCAATCTCATCCCACTACATTATTTTATACATTGTGTAAATAACTTATTAATTGAAAATTTTCTAGTAATTTTCCATCGTTCATAGTAAACTATAAAATACTACGCAACTTACCTTGTAGAGAGATAAAAATACTGGGAATGGCACATACAATCTGAGAAAACTCAGCATTAATTTCATTTCTTTTTAAAATATATAGTATCTGACAAAACAACATGAGAACTAAAAGCGACATTAATAAAAAGAATCTCCTAAACTTTTTCATGTTTGTAGTTTTGGAACCATCTAGAAGACCTAAGCCAATAGTATTTATCATATTTATATGACGAATGAAAGTTTCAATAAAGTTCTGTGGAAAATTATTTAACTGTGACATTATAGATGCAACTTGAGTCAAAAAGGCTTTATCTTTTAAATTGGAACAGTAATAAAACTAAATGACGCAAAAGCTGCCTTATATTTGCATTTTATAAAGAAAGAATTAGTTAAGCAAACAGGGTGGTTTTGTTAAGAAACAATATAAGTAAAACCTAAAAATGTGTTTTTAAAATCATTTACTCTTAGATTTTTTATTGAGCTTAAATTTAAAATACATCTTTTATTCCCACGACAATTGCAATCAATCAGTATCCTTGTAAATTCAATACGGCTGCTGCAACACAATAAAGGAGAGGACGAGTATATTGTACCTACCTCCTCTCCAATACTGTTGTACATATTCCTTATCAATAAAATAAATTTTAATTCAAGGGAGCGTCCGTCGCAATATGGCGGATGAAAGCTTGTTTTCACCTTTGTGTATATTTCGCATTTTTTTTGGTATGAAAAAGTTAAAACTGGATATGGTTGGAAAAAGTTATTTTAGTCAACTAACAGTAATTTCACTGTAATAAGCAAATTTTATTATGAGGCCTCATTAGATACGTTAAAATAATAAAACATTTATTGATATTACTATCGTGGCGCAATGGCACAAGCGCGCGACTGTATACGCGACAGGTTGTGGGTTCGTTTCTCACTCCAAAAAATTAAAATATTAAACAATATTTAGTATTTTCGTTTCCTTGCTCTGGTAACAAGACAAAACGCAGCGTTGAGTTCCGCTACTCAGCGCGCAATGCCTCAATTCGGCGGAAAGTGAGGAACGAAAATGTTAAAAGAGAACGGAGTTTCTTAAGACTGTGTTCTCTGGTTCTCTCTGCCTGCCCTGCTATGTGCGGGATACAGCGTGAAGCTATAAAAACATATATAAATGTCGATATTGGGTGTATCTTTTAGATCATCCTGTAAATCTTACTAGAATCATTTAGCTGTATTAGAATAATATTTCTTATATTGTCATATCTAAATGTTTTAAATTAATAAATTGTTTCATTAAATATGCAAGTAGCAAGTCATTTTTCTATACGTTTTTATTGCTAAATTATATACTTTAGATAACTATATCTCGTTTGGAATTGCAAATATAGTGTCAGTGTTATGCATTTTTAACAGTATAATAACATTAAATGGATCATTATTTAATGGATAATATTACAGTTTGTTGAAATAGCTTTATTTTTTATAGTGTAACGTATTTTTTATAATATTCTACTTACTAAATATAATTTATGATAAACGAAAGAATGATGTCATTTTTGACTTATAAATCGCTATACACCTGATTCAGGAGTGAGAGATATGACCAGGACGAGCTCATCACCTGAAAATTAAAGTTTTTTTTTTTTAATAGATATCTTAAAGGCATATATCTAAGACTACGTATATGCATAAGTTAACATTCATAGCGTATAATATTTAACAGAACAACTAACAGAATTTACTGTTGATAATGTTGTGCTTAAGTACATGAAGAGAGAGAGATAAATAAAAGATAAGTTGTAAATAGGATGTTGCTTCGCAGTAAGAAAAATCTAAGAATACTTACTTTTGAAAACATATTGAGGTTTACGTCCGAAAATCCCAGTGCAGACAGGTGACATGGTTTTTGAGATCTATAATTTTTTTAATATATATTTTATGATATTTAGCATACATACGCAAAATGCTATTTAAGTTCATGCTCCTTTAATCATATTTAGGGTACCTACACGTCATTTATTAGGACGATAACATATAAGACGACAAAAAAAAAATATGCCAATTAATATTTTAATATTCTTTAATGTTATTTACTCAGTTACGATAAGGAGAAATATTTCAGAAAGTTCAATATTTTACTTTATAAAAGTAACCAAACCCACAACCCGCACCTCTTAGAATTCGCCTACGCGCTTTTGTAAATTAAGCTGTACGTTAATATCAGTAGTGCAGGTTTACTAAATATATTTAAAATATATTTTTACTTATTAGTAAAAAAAAAATACGATTTGAACATCCATTTTAAGAGCTGATATTGAAATTGTGAATATTTTTGACTTACTCAAAATGTGAATCTTAAATAGCAAACGCTATATGTGTGTATAAACAATAAAACAGTATACCTTGTTATAATTATTGCAATATATTTTCTAAATTTTGTCCCTCTTGTATACCACTGACAATTATACGCTGCATCTGCTATATCCAAACTCTAAAACATAGATCTAAAATCAATTTAAGGGGAATTCTGCTTAAGGTGGATCAGAAAAACCGTATTTTCGTTTTTTTTAAGGTAGGTTTAGGTTTTTATTTTTTTTTAAATATATTACGATTACAATGGAATTTAGTTTTTTGTTTCCGACGAAAATTACGAGCTGCATCACGCCCGCCAATTCGAAACAGTAATTGCACGAGAGTGCAAAAAAATCACGAAAAAAACGGTTTTTTTGAGCCTCCTAAAGGAGAATCCTCCCTTAAATATAATCATCTAAATAGTAATTGGAATTAAGTGATAAGATGGCAATTACTTTAAAAATATATAGCAACTTAAGGCTTACCGTATCAACTAGCATTTGTCCAGGATAAGACAAAATGAAAATTTCAAACATCACTCCTAAAGAGGCCGCGATATAATTAAGGAACATTCCGTCTGCCATCTACAATTAGGTACATTATTAGCGACAAAAATAAATATTTACTATTTAACTGTCAACGTAACCCGTGCCGTTACTTAACTCCGTTTTTTTATGGATTACGGATGGCAAACGAGCAAAAGGACCACCTAATAATAAGTGGTTACCTTCGCCCATAGACATCTACAACACCAGAAGTGTTGTAAATGCGTTGCCTACCTAGACGATACAGGATGGGGTGGAATAGGGGAAAACCTGGCTTACATGCCATCAAACCGGAACACATCATTAGATATTTGGCGGTTCGTCTTTGACATGATAGTGGTCGCGAGCCTGTCGGAAGACGAACCTCCTACCACCAAACTACTGGGATACTCGCCTCTTACGGGACGCTACCCAGCGGCGGAGGGGAATTGTATTCTAACCCTCACAGGGTAATCAAATAAAAAAAAAAGCAAATCGTTGCTATATTTAAATAATTTTGCGTACACTTACAAAGCCATGCTTAAATAATATCAGGTACATCATTGAATTACGTCACGGAGATTTGATAATCATTGAAAGAATAAAAATATAAATAAAAAATAGAAGTACCAATGCCATAAATCCGTAACAACAGATGACTATAGACGATGATGACACTTGAGTAAAAATCATCTTTTCAAAAATTCGATTTATATCATCAACGATACTGAAATAAAAATAATACATAAAAATCGAAATCATTCATAAAATTCCAAAATTACTCCAATTAATGTGTAACCTTAATAGTTTTTGATGCAGGACTACTATATCTTTGATATCATCACTATTATCATCTTCTTTAAATTTTGTAACAGTATCTGAAGGTGGTACAACATTTTCCAGGTCAATTTTAAGAAGATTCAAAAGAGCGCTTACATCTAGAATTAGTGCTACCAACAGAAGTTCACTTGAAATATATATGCAAATATAAAGCATTGTACCTGCAATATAATATATATATATATTGAAAGTGTTTTTCACCCCCAGACTTTTGTTTCGGACAGGATAAAATTTGTTACACATACAAATATTCATGTAGCAGGATGAGAATGTTTTGGTTATCTAGTTTAATTGGCTAGAGCATTTCTTCACGAATTCTAAAAGAACGGTGTTAAAATGAATAAATCGGGTATTTCAAAATGTTTGCATGGTTCTAAATAATAAGCCCAAAATATAGCTGATTATTTTAGTATACGCCTATAAAACATAATGAGGTTTACGTATACTTACATGTTATTGCCTGATACACATATGCTATAACGTAAAGATAAGGAGATTCTATATAATGAAAGAAATATATTTGTATTGTAAATTTGTAATTCGCTACAGTTTTGGTGCTGAAATCGTAAACTGTTATAGCCAGGGGTAGAAGTTCAAAAAGCGCCAACGTAATAAGGGCCGCCTTAAAAAATGCTGGAAAAAGAAATTTATTAATTTAGGGCAGTATTTAGGTAATTATTTTTATTTTATTTAATTGATAATAAAGACTTTAATTGGTGTATAACTAGAATAAACCGTACAAAAAACTTATTGAAGTAAATCTTTGTTGCGGCTTTGTATCATGGAAGTTTATTTGTTACCTAAGTATCTATTATAGTATATAATATATATTTTTAATCGTAGGTAAAGACGTTTGTATGAAGAGTATTTTTAATTGTATTCTAGTCCATTTTTCATTTTCAATTTATTTGGATAACTACACTTTTCCCATCTAGTTCGTGGAAAGACATATCACGTATATAAAATATGAAGTCAAATAATTTTCGTTAAGTTTAAGCGCATAAAAATAGCAATCTGTCAAGACAATACATATTTGTCAAAATATAAAAATCATACATTTTACTATCTACATAATATAGATTAGTAATACTCTTAACCATTCCCAAAGAAATTCAAACGCTGCGTCCAATATTTCATGCATTGCAATTTTTTTTCATTTTCAACATCAACTGGCCATATTTGTCCTATTTCTATTATAACTTCTTTTATATTCTTTCTCTTAAGAAATAATACAGACATCTTAACTAAAGCTAAAATAAAATAAACATATAAGGTTATCGTGTGATAGTGTAGATACACATGAAGGTTGCGAAATTTACCAGAGAGGTCACTAGGTCAATACTGAACGTCTAAAGACTGCAAATGGATAACGAAGCACTTACTGAAATTACAATGTCCCTCAACGAAAACAAAGAGAAATCCATCAACCGTACAAAAATAAGTGCAGTTGTATATTACCTAATACGTGAAAGAAAATATGTGTATCGCTTTTTACGGAAATACCACATGACCACGAATTTGCCATAATTAAAGTTTATGTGATAAAGGAGTGTAGAAAGCTTATATTTTTGTTTAATAAGTAAAGATCTATTACTAGATGTTCCCTTTAATAAATCAGTGTATGTCAGTTACATAATACTTAGAATTTATGATTGCACTCAAGAGAATATTTATTTTAGCGAATTTTATGTTAGCCTTATTATGAAGAAAGTGTCTCTTCCTTCGTTTTTCAGAGTTCCTATTCAGTTTTTAATTTATTAATTATTATTAAATATTTATACCTTGCGTAAAACCAACAATGACAGAAATTGAGCTGACAATTTCCAAAAACTGAGCGCCAACTTCGTCTTTTTTCACAACGTACAGAATCATTCCAGCTAACATGTATAATGAAAAAATCAGAATTATCAGTGTTTTGAACAAATTCAAATAATACTTTTTAGGGTCATCAAATATATCTATGCCAAGTAATTTTATTATATTTACTTGACGAACAAAAGTTTTTACAAATGTTTGTGGCAAACAGTCTATAGTCGCCATTTTTGATATTTCCGTTGCAGATATCATAGCGGAAATGAGCATTTCTAGTCATAGTCGTGATTAAAAATCATTGATATCGTGGATACCGCCTGAAGCATTTCGTTACGTATGGTTGACAGAAAACTAATATGTGTAATATGGATTGTTACACCCATTCACCCATTTTCCCACATTTCATTCCCGTCTATTGTACAAATCTCAAAAGATGGATCTACGATCGTTATATGCAATGAGGCGTTCTTTTACCGCGCTAATCATAATATTTTTACTTAGTTACTGATTATAGCTACTTATTTAAAAATTCATATCTATGAAGATTTTTTTAAGTGAGTTAAGTTTTCAAAATAAAGAAAGAAGTTGCCTAAGTTTATGGAACTGTTTGACGCCGCTTAGAAACAGTGTTTTTTTATAATAAAGTTTTTTAATATAAGTCTTAAGAATAGAAAATAATATATCTACTAGTTCCAATAGAAAAGCATTGTTTTTGGGTCTTTTTTTATTGTTTTCTTTTTATAGCTAAATGTACTCACATTTTTTATTTTTTTTATTGCCAACGGTACAATGTGTGCAAAAAATTATATAGGTGCTGTCGATAGCATTGAAAATTCTAATTTTGTATTATTAACAAATATTGGTGATTATATTTTTAGAGCCTGGAGGCATTATTTGTTAGCTTGCAACTTTCTTGATGTAGAGATATTATATTATATTTTATACCTATATACCTACTTTTATATTTTATTGTGTGGGACTTGAGAGGACATTATGGCGCAGTAGGAGATTGTCACTCACTCACTCGAGGAAATCATATTGTTTTTATTTCCCCGTGTTTAAAGCGCGGTGTTGAATATCGCCACTCAACGCGCATTATGTCGGATTTAGGCGGATAGAGGAGAATGAAGTGTCTTGACACTAGGTTCTCTGACTAAACTGTTATACGAGATAAAAAGTGTAACTGCTTTTATTTACCTACATAATTAAATTGTGCAAAAACCCCACTAACTATTATTTGTTTAAAAAAACTATAATTATTTTTATATTTTATTACTATTAGAAAATTTATGACAGAAAAAAAAAACAATGACGTATAATAATTAAAAATTTCTTTAAATATAACATATCTATTATGGTGTTTAATTTTTTTTATAATAGAATACTTCAACATTTCTGTCGCCAACGTCCATACCACGTTGAACACACCGGTTCTCGTCTGATCACCGAAGTTAAGCAACGTCGGGCGCGTTTAGTACTTGGATGGGTGACCGCCTGAGAACACCGCGTGCCGTTGGCTTTTTAGATTTTTTTTACGTAATAAAGTATAACAAGCATACAAAAAAAACCATACAAGCATACAAGAAAAATAGTCTAAGACGTACATCATTTTTATGCCTAAATATAGGTAAATAGATATTTAGCGGCCTGTCCTAGTGCAAAAGCACAAATGTACTGCTGTGAACGTGACAGGTTGTGGGTTCGATTCCCACTCACGGAAATAAAAATATTGAATATTTATAATAATTAATATTTATTATTTTCATTACGTAAGTAAGAAGGCAAAGCGCGGCGTGGAGTTCCGCTACTCAGCACACAATGCCCCAATTCGGCGGAAAGTGTAGAACGGAAATCTTAAGAGAACAGAGTGCCTTAACTTTCTAGGTCTTTGTGCCAACAGCGTGAAGTTAAATAAAATAAGGGAAGATCCGAAAATATTTACTGTATATTACAGTATTAACTTTAATTGTCAAACTATTATGAGTCTTGTAACGCATGATATGCGTTGCATACATATGCGTTGCATACATATGCGTTGCATACATATGCGTATTGTAACGCATTGACATTTTTTTGTCTAAAATGTAAGGAACTAATCGTCGTAAATGCGTACGGTTTGAGTATAATTATTTTCGGGTACAATTACATATGAAATTATTATTTACAGTATTGTTTTACTGAAATATGTAAATAACATATATTGAAATGTTATGTTCACAAAGTTATGCTATAACTATAAGACCAATATATTTATTTGATACTAGCGCCATCTGTTATAGATAATTAAAAACAAGTCAACAAATTAATTTAAATACTCTTTTTACATGACGGAGGAGAATTTTTTTCTAACCCCTTCCCCTCATAGGGTAAATTTAATAATATTTTTTATATTTTATAAAACCTATTTCATTATTCCACTAAAAAGCAAAGTTCATTAATTTAAATATTTGTATATTAATGAATGAAATAAAACAAACAAAACAAAATACATAAAAATTATTTATTATCTATTCACATTTCACCATCATCAGAATCTTCAATATCAGCGAGTGCTTGCTTCGCTTGGTTCTCTGCTTCGGCCGCCATCTCTTTAGACACGAGTTGGTGACGACCGTTAGTTTCCTTTGATACCCAAGACAGTTCTAACTCAAATTGTTTATCTTTGAGCTCATCATGTACGACATAGATACTGGAAAGAACAAAAAATATACTTGTAATGTACTCTGCCAGTTTTGGATTACTGTGACAAGCATTATTTAGTCATTTCAGTTATTCTTAAATATTAAATTTTAATAATTTCTTAGAGCACAACAAGATTTTTCTATTTTTCATTTTTTTTTTTAACTTCACGCTGTATCCTGCATATAGCAGGGTAGGCAGAGGGAACCTGAGAACCTAGTGTTAAGACACTCCATTCTCTTTCAACAAATCCGTTCCCCACTAGATAATAGTATATAAATGCATATTATCTACATATTAATATGTGGAAGGGAAACTTTTGATACTTTTTATGAAAATTATGCAGAAAGAAAAAAATGAAATATGGTATTCGTAACATTTACATACATACATACATAGCTTCACACTGTATCCTGCACATAGCAGGGTAGGCAGAGGGAACCTAGTGTTAAGACACTCCGTTCCCCACTTTTCTCTGAATTGAGGCATTGCATGCTGAGTGACAGAACTCAAAGCCGCGCTTTGCCTTGTTACCAAATCCAGGAAATGAAAAATTCCATTTCCTGGAGTGAGGATCGAACCCACAACCTGTCGCGTTTACAGTCGCACGCTTGTTTGTACCTCTGAGATTATTTTTTTATGAATTTAGTCTATTATATTACAAGATAGCAAATTTATTAAAAAAATATAGTTGTCTCAGCAGACAACATCAAAAGAAATCAACTTTAGTTTGAATTATGAATTAAAATATATCACAATTCATTACTGCTTTACAAAAAGTTTAACTCATAAGAATAAAACAACAAAATTGTTGTTTAGTATGATTTCTACTCTTAGTTGTTAAACTTATCCTTTTCTTTCAAAATTTTATCAGCAATTTAATGTCATGACATCATGAAAATATGTTTGTAGTTTATGCAATTAAATATATTATCACTTTATTTATATTGAAAAAGGCTTTGTAAAGTATATTCTTTTGTTAACTAAGAAGAAAAAACTGTATAAAAAGAGATACAAATTAACTTACATTCTTGCCGCTTCTTTAACTAACTCCTTAACAGTCATGTCAGCAAGCTTTAGCTTTTCAATTTCCGTTTTGGCTGCCTGTTTCGCTTTTCCAACTGCACATCCAAAGTATGACTGAAATGAAAAATAATGTTTTTTATATATATATTTTTTTTACTTCACGCTGTAACCTGCATAGAGCAGGGTAGGCAGAGGGAACCAGAGAGCCTAGTGTTAAGACAGTACGGAAATACGGAATTATTGAAAGAGAATTCTCTTTCAACAATTCCGTTCCCCACTTTCCGCCGAATTGAGGCATTGTGTGTTGAGTGGCAGAACACAATGCCGTGCTTTGCCTTTTTATCAAACCCAAGAAATGAAAATACTAAATTTTTCATTTTCTGGAGTGGGAATCAAACCCACAACCTGTGGCGTTTACAGTCGCACAGTTGTGCCTCAGCACCACAACAGGCGTTTTATATTAATTTTATATAATAGTACAAATCTAGTGATATTTTTAATCATTATAACCTACAACAATAGAAGGTATTACTTACAAAAGAGACACCACTAGGTTCCAGCATATACATTTGAGGTCCATCATACTCTGACCAAGTTCCCATAATAACTGCACAGCCATATGGACGGACTGCACTGTACAAAGTATATGCATGCATGTACATTGATACTCTCTCATTTAAGTACTTTAAGGGAACTGGGATGCCATATTGGGATCTATAGTTGGAAGCTTCAGTTCTTGCGGTCTCAACTATTTGTCTTGCATCCGAGATTAAACCAGCAACAGCCTGTAATGGTTTTTGGTTTTAAATTAAATAGTTTTAAATAAAATTTGTCTAAAAAAGATTTTACTTTATACAAGTACAGCTATATATTCTCATTATGTGGTTCATAGTTTCTGTATTCAAATGTATGAAAAAAGTAAATACATACACAGCTTCAGCTTTATCCCGCATATAGTAGGGTAAGCAGAGGGAACCTAATCTTAAGTCACTGTGTTCCCCACTTTTCGCCAAATTGGGGCATTGCATGCTGAGTGATGGTGGAACTCAACGCCGCACTTTGCCTTGTTACCAAATGCAGAAAATGAAAAATTCCATTTCCTGGAGTGGGAATCAAACCCACAACCTGTTACAACCGTTTACAGTTGCACGCTTGTGCCTCTGCGCCACGACAGGTGTTAAAGTTAAAAAAGAAAATGAAACATATTTTTATTTTTTAAAAACATAGCGTACCATTCCGACGTGCTGATCAACGTGGAAGATTCTCTTATTTGCACCAGGTTCATAAAGTTTTGAAGTCACAAGTTTTTCCACAGCAAATACAACTCCATCTTTTCCTCTCAGACCAATGACCGTGCCAGAATTTTCAACAGCTTTCGCCGCATATTCTACTTGAAATACTCGGCCGTCAGGTGAAAATTGAGATGCAGAAAGATCATACTAAAAGTTAAGAACAAGAATGATTATGCATTTTTCGAAAATAATTAACCCTTATAAATTGGATGTACAATTATTTTTATAGATACAAGAGAGCGATTATAGCTTAGCATTTTATGATACAGTTTATAGTTTTACAGTATCAATATTATACAACAAAAATGATCACTAAATCTAAAAAAAATATAGAAGCGGTTTTAATATATACTTACACCAGTTCCTATAGAACTCATTTTTACTTTAGGTAAATAGACTTATCGCTATAACAATTGCTAAGAAAAATCAAAAAGTAAATGAACACGATCTTGAAATTTTGTTTTCTATAATATAATCGGGTTTTACTACAGCGAACTAGCGGCAACAATAATGACAAGTAGACAAGCAACTCATGTTCTCCACAGATAGTTCTAAATACTCTGGGGTTTTTTAATCTGTATTGTGCACAAGTGATTTGCAATTTTTATTATATTGCTATTATATTTATTTTATTAAGATATTTTAAATATTAATAATTAACACTTTATTATAAATATTTTTTATTATAAAAGAGACATTTTATTAAAATACATATTAATTTAAAAACAAATTATGCCGTTCAGTTTTCAAATACCAAAGAGTTCTTAACTTTTCTTACAGATGGCGTCTATTAAATAAATTATGGAACAAAGTTACACGCTTACTGCTCTAATAATATACTGTGTCATTTTATTGTATGCTAGTTATTATATTATTTATTTAAGTTAAGATTAAGTCATAATTTTATTAAATTCATTTTTAGTTTACTGAAAAGCAACTATTTCGATAAACCGTTATACGTACCGACGTGAGGCAAATTTTGTCACTGTACCTACCTGTTGTTACTTTCAATGCATCTTAATCAAAACTCCTTTTTTACTATTATTGGAAAATCGATTGTTAATTTGTTAATAATATTAGGTTACAAATGAATGGTAAAGGTTCAATCATGGATATTATGTCATTTTTATTTACATTTTTAGTTACATTTTAATATTATGCTATAAATTATATATCATATCTATATAATTAATTATTAATTATATATCATATATCTTTTCTTGTTATACCTAATAGAAAATTGGATTACAATACAGAATATTGCTTTATATCAGGTTTTGAGGCCCATGCGGACGAAACGATAGGCTTAAAATATAGTAAAAATACCTACATATATTTTAATTTTAGTTTTTCATTTAATCGGCACACATTGCTTTTGTTAATTTATTTTTTATTAAATTTATTATGTATTCTTTATATCTTAAATATATAACCATAAATTGTAGTAGCTATATGAAACTGACAAAAAAGAGTAATGTAATATCAGGCCTCATACACCACTAAAGCGTACTAAGGAAAAACACTACGCCGTTTCGAAAAGCAAAAGCAGATTACCATGTCAAAAGAATTTACGGCCACCCTTGTTTGTTTTCACCACCCGTCATAAACGCCGAAAAATCTCCTGAAACTTTATTATCGCGAAATCCACACGACACTTAGGAACCTTCAAAGTAGGTACGAGTAGGTACCGACGGTAAAATCTTTTAACGCGTCTAAATTTTCCGCCAATACTTACAACTCATGTGAAAAATTTCTGTGTAGGCATTCGCTTTGGGTAAGCACAAGTTTTACACGAAATTTGTTTTGCGAAAGTTAAAAATCGGTTTCAGTCTATTTTAAATAGGTACTTAAAAGATTTGGAGTAAGCAATGCATATATGTTGAGGTCCTCGTAACGTTGTGGGATAACGTTTGGCTGCAGACATGATTGTTTGTGGGTTCCATTCGCATTTCGTTATAAAGGTATTAGCATGCAATGTTTCGGATTTGGGCGGAAAGCGAAAAACGTAGTGTCCCTCTAAACTAGGTTCTCTATGTGGGATAAAAGGTGGAGTTAGAAGAAAGCGAAAAAATCCATGACACGATTCATACTTACAAGGCGGCATGCAATGAAGTGATGTAATAATTTACATCACTTATTTAATTACATAAGACAAAAGAAAAATAACTTTCTATTATTTTTTAGATCCTTCTGTCCAGCTAGCTAACTTCATTTTATATGTCTATGTGTTTGAATTCTCCTACGAATATATTTTGCATACAAGTAGGTATACACTTTGCATACACCGCCGTTCGCTGTTGCATTTGGGACGTGCATGACTGAAATATGAACGCTGACCACACATAATATTACGTTCGTCTCAATTCGCTTAAATAGCACAAAACAATCATAACTAATATTGATAAGTTTTCTAAGCTTCGTTTTGGATATTCTTGAATTTTATTATTATATCTAACTTATTTCATAAAAAATATAATTTAAATTACATAATAGATATAAATTATTATACAATAATCTACGTTTTTAATAAATTATTTAGATTTGACAACGTATTTTTATACTCTTGATCAAAGATTTGACAATAGTCCACGAACCTTTGTATTTACTTATAATCCAGTGTATTCAAGAACACACTAGTACCTTTTACCAGTAGGTAGTACTAGTGTACAAGCACTCGAGAGTACTCAAAACTCACCTATATTTTTGCACACACACACACTTAGTCATGGACGCACAAGTATTAGGGCACACACAGTCAAAGTATTTAAGGAAGTAATACTACGCAGTAAGCACATTCTTAAATCATTAAAATACATCTTGGAATAGGCCTGCCAGGGAACTTTTAATATGGAAGAATACATCCGCCGTTCGCTTTTAGATATTGTGTCTGGGAAGGTATTAGTCTCATCCGGTGCGTTTGGCTTCATATGATATTGAAATAGTTCCTTGAACATTATATGTAAAAAGAAAGAATATAAGTAAAGTCACATTACTTTTGTCTCGATTTACCGGAAAATGTCTAATTGTGTTGAATATTAATGGTTAAAAAAATACCGCCTATCGTGGCGCAAAGGCACAAGCGTGCGACTGTAAACGCGACAGGTTGTGGGTTCGATTCCCACTCCAGGAAATGAAATTTTTCATTTCTTGGGTTTGGTAACAAGGGAAAGCGCGGCGTTGAATTCCGCCACTCAACAGGCAATGCCTCAATTCGGTGGAAAATGAGGAACGAAGTGTCTTAACACTAGGTTCCCTCTGACTACCCTGCTATATGCGGGATACGGCGTGAAGCTATGTATGTATATAAAAAAATACGTAGGTTTAAGCAGAAAATATTATAAAATAGTACTGTTTTAGCTACCTTTACTATTTTTGTCTTTAGGACCTAATAGTTGTGTAAATTGGTCGTTGGGTCAAGCTACCAGGTATGCTTACACAGAAAATATATACTATAATAATTCTATTATTTATATAGACCAAAACAAGTAAGCCCAAACCTACTTATTTTAGCTCTGGGATTTTGGTATATAAACTGTTCTTAGGTAATTCGTCATTACTTGATATTCTGTATGTAATGCTTAGCCTCAAAGCTGTATTGGGCTATAAAAATAACTTCAGTTACAAATGTGTAATAAATACATCAACTATTACATTTTACGATACCTACTTAACTATTGAAGAAATTCCACGGTAAGGATTCAGAAGCCTTTGCAAACTGATTGTTTATCTGAGCTCTGGAGTAATACAGTCAATTCCAGCGAAGAGTCGATAGTGAAATGTAAGTAAATATCGTCCTTAAAAGGGTTGTGCTGCCATCGAGACTATAAAACAAATGAGCGAGAGGCAAGCTTCACACTATAGACATGGGAATAGAAATGGAAATTATACCCTTATAAAAATATTTTGGATTCTAGTCTTTATTCTTATATATACTGAAACACTGAAAAAATATTATTTCTTCTATATGTTTTGTTATTCTAATTGTTGAGTATAAATAGTAGATATGTTTCTACGACATTTATATGTACACAGATGTGAGGCCTGTCCTGGCGCAGAGGCATAAGCGTGCGATAGTGAACGCGACAGAAATTAAAATTTTATTTAATATTTAGTATTTTCATTTCTACGCTCTGGTAATAAGGCAAATCGCGGCGTTGAGCTCCACCACTCAGCACGTAAAGCCTGCAATTCGGCGGAAAGTGGGGCACAGAAATGTTAAATGAGAATGGAATGTCTTAACACTAGGTTCTCTAGTTCTCCCTCTGCCTATCCTGTTATGTGCGGGATACAGCGTGAAGCAAAAAAAATATTATGTTACTTAAAATCTCAAAACTATCTCCTTCGAAATATGTATTGCATTTTATACAAAATACGTCGATCATAATAAAGTAAAGGTAACATTTTTGTTTCATTTTCGACGAAAGCACGTTTAGCATTTTTTGCTTTAACTTTGCTTTACTTAGCTTAAAAGCTAGATTTATAGATAATTTGCTGTTAAACATAATAATAAACATTTATTAAGTTAGACATAGATTCTTATTTACAATATTATTTCAGTGTTTTTGTTTTTAGGAATTTGAACTCAATATATAATGAAATATTTTCTGCTTCTATGTCTGTCAGCCATTTTTTTATAAATTTTGTTTTTAAAATTTTCATAATTTAAATTATTTGTTTATGATAAATTTGATAGGAACAAATAGGTATACGTATGAGTATAACCTATAAATTAAAAAAAAAATTGTAGCTGTTAGTCACTAGATGCTTAGGAGTATTTATAATATGTATATAGGTATCATATAATCACATTATATAATATAAGGCAAAAAATATGCTAATTTTAAAAACAAAAACCTGTCAACCATAGCTCTATACATCGAGTAAGTCAGTATAAGTATTTCCGGGCCTGTTTACGTCCGGATGTTAGGGCCGCATTAAGTAAATAGTCCTGTAATTGTGTTGTCTAAAAACGCAGAGATAAATTTTTGGGGCAGCTGTATCCCGCATACAAAATGAGGCGCGGGATTATTATTTGCGTAGCTGACATCCTAATTAACGTGACTTTCGTTTTTTCTTTTCGAATAAGGCACCCTATAAAACGGATTTACGTTAAGTCCGATATTTTAAACCATACAATTTGGTGTGGACGTACAAATTGTTGTTGAAATTGTTTTTTATATATAATAAAAATATATAAGTATTATAATAGTGTAGTATTTGTAGTGAGGGACGGAAATCTTAAAGAGAACTTGCGAGAGTATCTTAACACCAGGTTTCCTCTGCCTATATATATGCAATATATATTTCATAAGATATATTCAATTTCTGTACTTATTCAGATGCTCATTGCAAAAACAGATAATCTGTTTCTACTTGAAATGAAGATTCTTCATTATATTAAAAAAAAAATAAAGTAAATAGCATTCTAAAACAAATGAAATAAAACAACTGCGAACATAGCTGTGAGAGACGCTGGAGGCTATCCAACTATGATAATTAACTTCGTAATAATACCTAATCAGTAATGCAATTATGATACAATAATAAATATTTATTAACGTTAATGGTTTGCGCAAATTATGTTTAGTGGCTTTTTTACCTCAAATAACAGTTTAAGTACGGTGACTATTCATTACGCCTTATGCAAATGTATTCGAAATGCGGATTATATATATTTTTTATTTCGTTTTATTTGCCTACCATATGCACTATGCACTTTTTAAAAAATATATTTTGAATTTTTCTTTCATAAAATTAGGCTATGGAAATCGTAAATTTGGATTTAGCTACCCTGTATGCTCTTTGGACATATATAGAGTATGGAGCGACCTATCATCTTCGTTGCCTACTTTGCAAATACGGTTGATAGATAAGTTCATCTAAGATAACGATAGTAATTTATTGAAAAAGGAAACTAAAAGCGTTTCTTATACTGCCTTTGGTGGAATTGTTAGAGTGATCATAGAGATTCGTCTCCTGTTCAACCAATGAGACAATGCATGTGGGAGCCCACAAACCCATATTGAAACCCATATTAGACAGATTCTATGCTAAAATTCAATTAATCAATAAGTAATTAATCTAATATTTATTCCTTCTCCATAAATTTAATATTATTTTATGAATAATAGTCACTTGTTACACTTGTCTTTTCATTATTGTCTCTTCTACTGAAGTTACATTTACACTGTAAAAGACCAAAGGTAAAAGACTTTCTATTTATTTAAAAACTTTGAAGTGCTCAAACTCCTTGTTTGATTAAGATGCTATTTCCTTTTTAGTTCCGTCGTCTTGTTTCAAGAAAGGAAGTGATATTTTGAGACAAATTCTGAACTTTTGGAACAATTAAACTTTAGTGCCAAAGGAAGAGTCGAAGTTTGAGCGGAAAAGTCTTAAACTTGAAGCCGGACACTTGGCCTTATAATTCAGGTGGGAGAAACGTTTAACTAACTTCGCTTTGGAATACACTTACGTAAATATAACACAATACTGTGTAGACTACATTGTAAAGTAAACCTAGGTGACTATTATTCGGTTTTAGTAGAAAACTTTGCGCTACATTTTATATATCTGTGAATAAAAGTTAGATTATGAAAATAAATAATAAAAGCTATGTAGGTTCATATTCTTTTATACTAGAATTATATTTCGTAGATACTGGCGTCCCACTGTCGACTCGATTAGAATTCAGTGGTTACGACTCGAGCACTTCTTGATAATGTGTATTTTTAATTTATATTTGGTTGTAATATATATATAACATCATATATCTATTCTTTTTCGTTAAATTTAAACGGGAAAAGAATGGAAACGAGAATAATAAAATGGTTTCTGACCTACTGATAATGAATATAACATATACTATGAAAAAACTTAAATATGGGTAACCATAAGAAAATAAAATTATGCTAAATAATTTGAGCCACACAGTCGATGTGACAATTTCTTGTTCATGAACTGATACGGTATGGTACATCCGCACAACTGATACGGTATAGTACATCCGCCACTTGAGGTAAAGATTATATTTAAAATAATTTCCATTCCACCTCTCTGAAAAGACAAAACTCGGCGTTAAGTTCCGTCACTCAATTTAAAAATATCTCGATTCCATGCTGAAGTTGGAAAACATGTATATACACTATGTTTTCTTTATCTATCGTGCTCTGCGAGAGAAAGCTTGGAACTGTGAAAAAATATTTGCTAATTTATCAATCTGTACACTTACAATATATCATTCACGTTCGTAGCACTTGTTCGTAATGAACTTTTTTTTATGACCCGTGAAGATAAAATATAGGCTCTCTAGGGTTGCATGTAATTTAATTGGCTTTCTACGGAACAGCGTAATGTAATATATATACGAGTTTTGTATACCAATAAGTATATATATATATATACGCATTTTACAACCTAAGAAAAAAATATTTATTATTGGTATCCACATATCACTATCGCTTAAAATATTATACTACCGTAAAAGATCTTCGTATTTCGTACTCTCAGGTACAGCTATTAGCTTAATAAAGCCAAAGTAAAAAGAATAAATTCCTGAAATTGGAGCTAAAATCACGGAGGCGGCTATAAAATTTTATATAGGAATTCACATACATTGTGGGTAAAAGAGGCCACTAAGAATAATCTATGTGTCATGAAAAGCGAACTTTTCTTTCATTACTCTCCGTAGTCTGCGGTAAAATGGGGCAATTTAAGCCCCGGATATTTCAAATTCTTATTTTCATTGTAGAAATACGTAGCCTAATGCGATTGCTTTAAGCTAAATGCTTGCGATATGGAGTGGAAATGTTATTTTTTTATTTTAATTTGTAAATAGGGGATTCAAAAAAATATAGATGGATAAGGGAATTAGGTATGCAAGTATTGATGATGATTGTGATGATGTGATGATTATGGGCGCCATTTAGATTCCGCTAAACAGGTACATGTAAGAATTGAATCGGTGAGTGCAGAAATAACGTAAGTTACAAAAAATGCAAAAATTCGTAATCTATTTAAACTAGCTTAGAAAGACAAGTTATACACTTTTTTCTCCCTTCTGCAAAAATTTGAAATCCGGACTTACGTTGTTTCTGCACTTACCTATTTAGCTTATAAGCTATGTGAAACGCTCTCTTTAATTTAAAATGAAAAACGAAAACATTTAACTGACTATTCTACTACTCTACTATTACTGACTATTCTACTACTCTACTATTTTTGTTAGGTGGTAGGAGGTTCTCCTCCGACTGCCTCGCGACCACTATCATGTCAAAGACGAACCGCCAAATATCTAATGATGTGTTCCGGTTCGATGGCATGTAAGCCAGATTTTCCCCTTTCCCACCCATCCTTTCCCCAAAAATGTGGTGGTTCTGATAGTGGACTACTACATTGTCCCCCATTCCATCAGTATCCTCTAGGTTGGCAACGCATCTACAACATCTCTGGTGTTGTAGATGTCTATGGGCGAAGGTAACCACTTACCATCAGGTGGTCCTTCTGCTCGTTTGCCGTCCGTTATCAATAAAAAAAATACTTCTATTCTACTACACCATGTATTTTATGTTCAACATGTCACATACTCGCATACTCGCACATCAATGAAAATATTTGAATACGTTTAAATGATTTTCGATTACATCACAAGCAATTTAACCTCGAACGCAATAAAATATCCATTAATTTCGAAGATGGCCATTTTCCAGTACGCTGAGCATTGATTCAGATTTTTAGGGAGGCATTCTATACGGGGATGTGATTTTTTGAATAATAACGCTCAATACGTTTTTTTATACTTTTTTATTTTAAAAGTATAATCAAGATGAAATTCTTAAATGCTTTAACCTTTATTTTTGTATAAGATAATTTTATACGTTTTTTAGCTTCACGCTGTATTCCGCATATAGCAGGGTAGGCAATGGGAACCTAGTGTTAAGACACTCCGTTCCCCACTTTCCGCCGAATTGAGGCAGTGCGTGCTGAGTGGCGGAACTCAACGCCGCGCTAGATAATTTTATATGTTTAGCATTATAGGCTAATAGTAGGCATGGCAGGCAAGGCATTATAGGCTTAAAGTAGATAATATCTATTACCTGCTTTCTATATCTTGGATATAAAATAAAAATACATTTGGACAATTCAAACATAACTAGACTACCCTAGGCTACTCTAGATAGAGATACTATGATTGAAATTGTAAACCTATAAAGTTATAAAGACAAATCATAACATTGTAAATAGGTAACAATAATAAATTTTACTTTCCTTAATGAACCTATCTGGGTATGGAATAGGTAGTATTGCTTTTCATACAAGTAGTGAATCATTATTTAAGTATTTACTATATCACTCAATAATATAATTTAAAAGTTACATAAAGAACGATCATTTATCAATAATAATAATGGACAGACTTACAAAGTTTAATTTTATTAAGTAATAGATTTACAAAGAAATAATAAACAAATGAAATATAGTCGGAAACACTCAAGGAGAGTACTTTTGGAACTAATATCAGTGTTTGCCAAGCAGTCCGCTTCGTGAACTGGGGTGACAAAGAGGGTAATACTGCTAGAGCGGACATGGCCATTTCAGATGAATATTATGTAACGGAACTGGGTTAAACGGGTTTCTATACGATAATAATATATATGTATATATTTTTGAAGTTAATGTTTTAATTATTTCATATATTTGAAAATAATCGAAGGTGGTCACTAATAAACTAAAAAAAATAAACTTGTTTGTCTTTAACAATATGAGATGTAAATTTTTAAATTTTATGTTTTGTACGTTTTCTAAAAATTACCTTGAAAATAATGAAGCACCTTCTAACGTAAAATGTCAGAATAATATGTTGAAGTAAAGTAAACGTTTTGTTGAGAAGGGTTTAAATATGTTTCTTTTTCTCTCTTACCTTGTAAAAAGGATCACTGTTCTAAATGAAATTTTTAATATCCTACCTAGTCTAAGGATATAATACGACTTCGCAGGATTTGTACAATGGCATCTCTTATCGCGACGGCACAACGTTATTAAATAAACAGAAGCCCTTGCCTTGTATTACTATCTGTGGATTACAGCACTAGCTCTCTAGTAAATTATTGAATACATGTTTGTGATACATGCCGTTTCGAATACCTACCTAAACCGATTGAAACCCTGCTATCAATGGAATTAAAATGGCACGCGAATTTGATTTCATTGCGGCGAAAATCGAATTTCATGTTTGTATGGTAGAGCGGAAAAACGTAGTAAAACAGGTAATATTGTGTAAGTAAGAAGAGCACTATTTATTTTGATTACACAGCGAGGTGCTCAATGTTTAAAGCGAAATGGAACTTGGAATAAAATTTCTCTTTAGAAAAACTTGTTCTTTTCTCGCGGTGTTACATTTAATGCCTTTATAAGACTGATACCACAAAGATATTTTGTTCAGAATTAAAATAAGGAACTGTTTTTCAAAGTGGATTCTGAACATTTCAATCTTGGTTTATTTAAAAAGGTAGCATTGAACTATGGGCACGCCTCAATAGTGGCAAATGAGGCGCTCGCCTGCAGTTTTAAGAAAATTTCTTTAAAGAAGCTTTAATTCAACGTCTTTAGAAAATGCACGCGGATTTACTTTTAATGAGTTTCGAGGGTTCAACTTGGGGTTTACTTTGTAGATGAATGGTGAAGTTAGTCCTCGCTGCCCTGCTCTGAAATCATCGCATTTTATATCGCCTTCATTTTTAAAACGAAATTGTTGCTGAAGGGAGAAAATGCCTTTACCGTGAAAGCGTAATTATTTTTGTGAGTGTAAGTTTTTTCAATCTGTACTAAAATGTACATTATATTTTTACTGCTTTTGTTTTATAAAGATATAAATAAGAGTAAGGCCGTAAAGCTAAGTGAATGTTTTCAGAGTTTTATGTTGCAGACAATTTTAAGATTGACAGGAGTCATCACGTTTGACGTGCAAGTACGTGAGGGCAGAATTCGCTCATAAATCTTCCTTTAGGGTGAGTTTATATGTTGTGCTTTAATACCTAATTAGGAAATTATATTTTAAATTAAAATGGAATTAACGTAGCACCTTGTAAATTAATACATATATAGATAACCGTCAACCGTAAAAGTTTGAACTGTCTGTTCATTTACTGTGTACATTGATTGCTATATTAAAAATCATGCATGTTTGTGTTTTTGTTTATCTATTTATTATTGTATTATTAATAGTTAATTTGACAAACTTCTGTGCGTAGTTGAGTTCGCGTTTTTTTCATTCAATATGACGTTTAAAAATTATTGAAAAAGGATTTAAGTAAAAAACATAAAATAATTAAAGTTGAATTTTTTATGTTAAACCTAAAACTATATGCCTCATACAGAGAGAGCAATATATTATAAATGAAACAACATAACAAGTATCATTCCATTAAGATATTAATATCCTCATGTAATACAATGTTAGGCAACTAGGGTTAAGTGTTGACATTTACGTCAATTGAGTCAACCTCGTGATGGATGAAATGCTTGTAATAGGGTTCACTTCAACCCTTTAAATTGCCAATATATTGAACGGTGAAAAGTACACTTAGGTTTTATGGAAAACATTAAAAATGTAAAAGTATGTATGTGACTAAATTTTGTCACCTTTTAGATATAACTACAATATGGGTATATGTATAAGGAGACATCTTTATACAAGTAGCTCACACAACAAGTATTATTACATATATAGTCATAATTAGACATTATTATCATCTATAAAGCACTTGCATTACTGAGAGAGGGATAGACAACGTACAGGTAGTAAGTACAATTTAAGGAGTGTAGAAGAGCAAAAAGTGAGGAATTCATGAAATTCCTATAAAAACGGGATTTTGCGATTCGCGCAAACAAAGTCGCGGCAATACATCTAGTCTAACTACATATCTATCAATCAATCTTTGTAAGAAATGTCGCTACGCTGTTTTACTCACTTCTTGCCGAATTTAAAATACGATAATTGCATTTTTTTTAGAGTATGAAAATAATGATAAATTATTTAATAAATAACAAGCATAAGCAATTATAGTCTTTGAAACTATTTCAAGATACATCTTAAAATAGTTATAATCCACATGACGATGGGCACGTTGTTAGAACTTTGTGATAAATCAATAAAAATATGTGCGGGTTCGAGTACGTTCAGAAGTCGTAGTTCAGTACGTTCATAATTTTTATATTCTAAAAACGTTTCTTATTCTAAATGTATTATTAACACTTTAAAAACATTAAAAATAGATGAAATTTTTAACATAAGCGTTATGGAAATATAGGTTTATAGTAACTTATATATTTACTTTTGTTTGCCTTTAAAAAAATAATATTCGCTTAAAAACTTAAAATACAACATAGAAAGTAACTAAATACATGTCACACTCCTTACTAGAAGTAAAAATGAAATCGTCTACGTGAGACTGGGAACACCAACTCTGTTTGCTTAGAGTATTGCGATACTACGAAACGTTGCATTGCGAGTCATTCTTATTCCTCCTACGTCCCTATCCTAACGTCGACAAGCTAATATTGGTTGTAAACGTTGATTCTAGCCCCGAACTCCCCCACTTTGGAGACCTTGTATGAATCTAGCCTTAACTATGTAGATCTAGTCTTAACTATTTAGAGATTCAATGTAGGCAAAAATCTAAAATGTCGTTGAATATTTTTTTTGTTCTTAACATATGAAGTATTAATATTATGATGTTTTGCAGTTAAAGCTATAGTGCTGTTTTTGTTTAAAAAAAATATATCACAAAGGTAAAATAAAAAAAGGATATAGACTTGGTTTATATTTAAATAAAATATATATATATATATCTTGTCACATTTACAGGAAAAAAAATACTTCTAATCATATAATAGTATTCACAATATAAAAGAAAGGTGAGGATTAAATTTACTCAGAATCTTTTAGCCTTTAGAACATTTTTCCTGTCCTTAATTTGAACTCACAGTCTTCGACAAGTACTCAAAATTGATAGCAGGCGTTCTTCACTGAACTACTACATTCTTTAACAACCCTCGTACTTTTCAAATATGCTTAAAAATGTAATAAGTATACATATTTTACTTACTTGAATTGGATCTCGGCTCGACATGAATTTTTAAAAGCTGAAGTACCTACGTTAGTTATATGTTCGGAAATTATAAAAAATATACATTTAAAAGAAACGAAAAAGTTTTAAACCATGGATGAGACCGATCTTTAGTAATGCGAGCGTACTTTTTCTCTTAGCAAAACTTGGTTAGGAACAGTTCCCCATTAGTGACCATCCAACCGTGTGCGTTACGAGGAAAAAGTTAGCAGCTAATGTTCAAGTTTCTGAAGAGCTTCAAATACAATTTCTGCGAGACCGTCACATGCTGTAATATTATGGAAGATTGCGCTGTTCCATAAAAATATTATTGTACAGTAAAAGATAAAATGATGCTTTCACTTTTACTGTGACCATATCTTACTTGAACAACGACGATAAAGATGAGATAAATTTTATAGCGCTTGTAAACAAATATCGTTTAGGGATAAAATTCAGAAGGACATTATATTAGTACTGTAATAATTTAAAATTGAAATAATGGCTTTTTACTTTAGCGTTTCGTGTTCGTTCAAGGGAAAATCCCAAAAACCTTAAAGTACAAACATTGGAATTGGAATTTATCAGAATTGTTTTTAATCTGTGGAAAATGTATGCTACAATTTATTATAATAAGTTATTTCAAAGTCTTTCTCCATACATTGTTAATAGGAGTTAGGAGCATGAGTACATAATCCCTAGTTACTTGTATTTCGTGGACGCTAGGAATTCGATTGCAACTTGCCAACTCCATCACCAAGTTGAAAATGCCTTTAACGACCCTTACTTATCTATAAGCTTTACTACGGAAATTATTTAATATTTTTATTTTACAAAATTTTATAGACCTTGATAATACTCAATTTTTAAAATTGTGAATTAGGTATAAAGAGTCCTGAAGCTTGCTTATCATTTTTTTTCATATTTTAAAACATATTATGCCAGAGAAACATGAGCCTAAATTTATGACATAGAATCAGATAGGTGTTAATGGCTTCAAACGATAAAGATGTGATAAAATCAGAAGAAGTATACATAAAATTATTTAAACTTCAATTGTTTATGGCTAATAATAAAATAAATGGTAAAAAGAATTGACTATTAAAATCATAAATTACATTACAGTATTGGTATCCAAAACAATTACCAAGTAAAAGTATATATCGCAGGGTAAATCGATTTAATACGAAGTTTATCTAAATCGTCGATGTTGAGTAAATCGAAATTGCTCGCCGGATGTAATTGCTTTCAACCGATCCAATTATTTTTCTCAGCCCTAAAAAGATTTACCAATACGGGCAAAGTTTCTATTTTCATCGCAACCGATATTATACCGAGTAAATGGGCTGTTATGAGTTTGGAATAGTACTACAGAAGGTACACGTCTCGTTTTGCCAAATTAAATTTAAACGGATACATGTTTTGATGGATTCAATATTCAATCGGTCGTGGAAAATTTCTATGGCATATGTACACTGTACATATACCGAAAAGTAATTTCGTTTCCTTTTTATCTTTCTGATCTTTAATTTTGTAAAGAAAGTTACATACACACTATATAGGTATTTATATTAATATTTATATACATTTAAAGAGTAATTGTAATAAGAATAGGATATTTTTAATATGTTATTACAGAGACAGGGTGGTGTTGGGTTCCTTCACCATATGATCAAAAATTTTAATAATAATATAGATTTAGGAAGCCTGTATTTTAATATATAAATTCTAACAATAGCAACACTTACATCAGAATCGTTACTTTGCACTATGGCGGTACTTTTAAGTAAAGGAAGCATGAAAAAGGTTACATAGTCTGAACTGCGTCGAGTACAAGATGCACCATTGTTACACAATCCGATCATTAGGAATGTCGCCAACGACTTGCTCTACTTGTCAGTGCTTGTTAGAACATCGAGATGGCGAACGATTTTAGTTTATCACTTTTATTATTTTTATGTATGAGAAGATAAAAGCCCCTTATATTTTTAATGAACGCTTGGACATTATTACATTTCAATTTTCAATTGTAAATCCAAAATTAATATTTGTTACATTGTATGATTTGATACGCCATATAACTTTTACGTATCTATATTTATATTACTCTAGTATCTATACTTCCATAGTTATTATAGAATCATTATAATAACTGTGGATAATGAAGATAATATAGGTTTTCCTTCAATACTAGATACAAAAATATTTTTCTTTTAACCTACTCCGAAGATGTAATTGAACGGCCTAAGAGACAATCAACAAGAATCGATGAATGTGTTTCTAATTCACTATCTTTTAAAAGTTGAGGAGGATAATATAATTTCAAGATATTTTATTACTTTTATATTGTACCACCATAGTTCTAAGCTTTGCTTTCGTAGATATGATTCCAGGTTACCCTCATATCGATGGGTCGTACATTATTCAAGGAATTAATTATTCGAAGGATTCATTTCCTTTGAATAACAAAATTTTATCATTAAATCGCTCCCTTGAAAAGCTGTGTCAAACTGCAAAATAACTTTTGCAATAGTGTACATAGGTTTAATTAAAAATGTTATTAAAAATTTATATTCTTCATTTTATGTAACGTACTCGTACTCGTATATTTTCCATGATACATATTTTGTGTCATCGATCCCAGTTGTCATATAAATAACATAGCAAAAGGTGATATATTGTTTCAAAATTGTCAGAGGAGAAATGAAAAATGTGTTCGGACGGTGTTACGCTATGTACATAGTGAATGAAATGCAAGGAACTTGGGAAATAAAGGCGGTAGAACGCTTTGCCGAGACAAAGGTGGGGCTTATTGCAAATTCCTACGCTCACCTTGCGTTGCTATTAAGCTTCCTTCTGATACTATGAAATATTTTAATGTTTCCTAGACCTCTGGAGTGTTGAGGGATTCTCGATGAATAAATAGGATTTCGTTTTATTAGAATTTTTCATGTGCAGTCGTATGTCGACAACAGTCACCCATTGTTTTTATACGTTGTTATATTGTGTTATATTAATATTGATTTTATATTTTTTATTAAATTGATTGATTTTAAATTGGAAACAAAATAAATTAATAAATAATATTAAAAGAACATAAAAAAAGGAATAATTTTCAACATAAACTTGGGTACACCATACGTAACAGAACTACAACAATAATTATTTTCTGGGAGCTTTTAAAGTTCTCAAAAAATACCTTTGTTGAAAAACGTTGAAAAAGCCACAACATATAAAAAATATTCATATGAAGCGGAATTTTCACAATCAGAAAAAGCAGTCCCCCGCGGCATATTGCGGTACAGAGTTTTCATTAAACACAGCAACGTTTGTGGCCGAAAAAAATGCCTATGCCCTCAAGCATCTCGCATATAAGGAATGTCACAACGAAATTAGTTCATAAAATAAATTCTTCCCCATATCAATTTACCCTCTAACGTATGGGTATCTTGAATTGCATTAATTTTTTGGGGTTTTTTAGTCCCAATAATTGATATTTGTATTCTCACTGTGACTATGTATATATCTTTATGCAGGTACGTACTTAAAAATAAGAAACTAAGTAAGTAATATTTTTTTTTTTTTTTTATGGATACCGGATGGCAAACGAGCAGAAGGACCGCCTGATGGTAAGTGGTTACCTTCGCCCATGAACATCTACAACACAAGAGATGTACTAGATGCGTTGCCAACCTAGAGGACACAGATGGAAAAGGAGGACAATGTAGTAGTCCGCTATCGGAACAACCACATTTTGGGGAAAGGATGGGTGGGAAAGGGGAAAACCTGGCTTACATGCCATCGAACCGGAACACATCATAAGATATTTGGCGGTTCGTCTTTGACATGATAGTGGTCGCGAGCCAGACGGAGGACGAACCTCCTACCACCAAACATAATACATATGTACTGAGTTTGAATTAGTAGAGGACATGTTCTGGTCAATGATTACACATAAGTCATATATGATGATTTTTTTTCTTTCAGTAAGGAATCAAAACTCAGTATCTGCTTAATAGATGTACTTGACCTATATAATTTCTAGCACGATATTTTGAAAGATATAATTTATGATCTACGTGGTGGTAGTAGTTGTAAAATCCCAAGTCATAAAACATCCACAAATTATTAAATGTTATATATTTAAGAAGAATAAATTAAATAAAAAAAAATGGTATCCAAAATACAAAAAACCTAAATGAAAAATGTAAACCACGTACCATATATAAGATTTAATCAGTATATCTATACCCATATACGAGAATTTTTTATTATATGTAATTGCCCTTATATTGGTCGGATATTACAACAATTTTGAACGCGTCGACATGTTTTTATTAAGTTTCAATAAACTCCACGTGGTATCAAAGCCAACAGAGTTAGGGCCGCATTACGTACGAATAACAGAGGACACTTACGAAAATTGCTTACACAGAAAACTAATATCAGTGTTTGCCAGCTTGCCGCGATTTTGTATGGTACAATATGAATGTTACAAACAGTCTACATAGACGTTAGCGATTTATTGAAGAAGGCATAGGTAGTACTATACTCTCAGTCTACCTCGCTAGGGCTATTTTGTCACATTGACAAGTGTTCTACTCTTTTTTAATTCTACTCTTCGTCCATATCATCCTCTTGAAGTTTTACTTCTTGAACTGCACATGTTTCCTTTTTTTTTGTAATTTACCTTGTAGTATTATATATTAGGTTAGATTTTTTTTTTTTTTATACCACGACGGTGGCAACAAGGCCCACCTAATGGTAAGTGGTTACCGTGGCCTATGGACGCTTGCAACACCAGGGGCATCACTTACGCGTTGCCGACCCTTCAAAAACCTATTTATTCCCCTTTTGAAGAACCCCATATTGTAGCCCTCTGGGAAAACCTCGGCAGGGAGATCATTCCACAATTGGAGAGTCCGCGGAAGAAAGTTCCTTTGAAATCGAACTGTTCGGGACCATTTAGGCTCCAAAGTGTGAGCATGAACTCCCTGTCGATGGCGAGCGTCAGTCAGTCAGTCAGTGTTTCAGTATATATAAGAATAAAACAAGAATCCAAAATATTTTTATAAGGGTATAATTTCCATTTCTATTCC
>JAKGSA010001164.1:0-96750 GCA_033558755.1 Philaethria dido | reverse complement strand
GCACTCCCAACAGACTAGCTGTTCTAATTCTATTATTGAATCACCAAACTGAAAATAATTTAAACATTTTTCATAAGACAAAATTGTAGACCTTACACTACCTGGTTGCCATGTCTCAAAAAGGGCATGAAAAAACTTGGCCTTAATAATAGTGATGCGAGTCAACAAACCACATGATGCCGCATGATAAGAAAAGTCAACCCCATACAGCGGGATAAGGCGAGGACAAAGAAAGAAGAAGAAGACAAGATTCATATGAAAAAAATGTGTTACTGAATGACTGACAGACAACACAAGTGTTAATAATAATTATTAAATATAATAAATAATTAATAAATATAAATTTTTGTTAATACAATTATTTAATAAATTATGTGATAAGTAAATTTGGTTTTTATATTTATTTGAAGTACGATTTATTTGATATTGATTGAGAAGTCTAATAGGTAAGTAGAAAGACATATTATTTTAAAATATTTTTTAGTTTCATCTCATCTCATAAATCATTAGCTCAAGTCAAGAGAGAATGGAGTGCCAAATGATGAAGACCCTCCATACACACTAAAGAATTAGATAAGTAACTGTATAGTTATACATATGATTTTTGTAATATTTTTATATTTATAACAAAATAATATTTATAATTAAGATATCTCAGTTAATTGAACAAAGGGCAAATAGTTTCTAATTAATTATATAATAAAAACTAATACATTGTATTATAACATAATAAATAATAATAAACTTACCCTATCACCAGCATAATCATACATAATCAGTCTAAATATTTGATATATAGATGTTAAACCATTTATGGAAGTAACATTTCTGTCAGAGCTCAAACAAGTGCAGCATAAAGTCCTATAACCTGTGTCCACATCTTGCTCCATTTTAAATACTCAAAGCTTTCGCGGGATAAATTAAATTTGAATATTCTTGTAAATAAACATTAACTTTTTTAACCAATTAAATACACTTATTGCTTATTTCCAAGATTTACTAAATAAGGTTATAAGCTTCAGTTTATTCTATAAATAACGTACATAAGTTCCTAAGTTATAAATAACAGTTTTTAGATGAAAAATAATCAAATTATCAATATTTGTTATCAATCATAACAAAAAGTAATACTCCCATGTAAAATAGACGAAATTGCGTGAAGAATATTTTAACGCCACAACGACACCACAAAATGGCTGCTTTACACGGTATTGCTATAGGAAAAATATTGGAATTAATTTAAGTTTATGGCAACATTTTAAATGTCAGATAGTTACTAGTGATGTTTTATTCATATCCTAAATATAAAAAATAATTTATTTTCTTAAATACTGCTCGGTAATGAAGCTTATTTATAAGGCAAATAAAATCTTAATAAAGGTTTTATGAAATATTAATATTAGTTATATATTAATTCGAAAAATATTCAAATCTTTTTTAAAACACAAAAAGTTATAAGTCGATATTTGTCAAAATTATGCGATACGATATAAGACATCACTAAAAACTAATATAACAATGGCGTCTAATTGTTTTGTTTTGTTTTCAAATTGAAAAGAAAGGGAAAGTTATAAATTAAAAATAAAACTAATAATGTATATATATCTAACATATTATCCTATTATAAAGTGTGAAACGGATATAGTTATGTGATTAACTTATTTATATTTATAACAAAGGCTATTTTAATTTAACATTTGATCCTAATAACGAAGATATTAATTGAAAAATTATATTCTTATGCTCTCTTACTATATAAAACCCACCAAATGAAGAACCTGTTAGAATAAAACTATATACATTAGTTATTTTATTCATAATTTTGTCAAAATTCTACCAAAAAAAAATCATGTTAAATTTATGATTTTATATTAAAAATGGAAAATAAAGATGATATTGTAAATAATCTTTTATGTATGGCTTGTTTGTGTGTTGGGAGGTCGATATACGAAGTAAAGGAAGAGAAGTTAAAGAAATACTACTTGGATATATTAAAGGAGATTCCAGTAAGATATATTTAATATTTTAAAAATTAAATAAATTAGACAGATTTCAATATATATAATTATTTCATTTAAATAATAACATTATATATTAGGTATGTTTTTTCCCTCAGTTTTATTCCCCAACAAAGGGAACATAATTTAAGACAATGCATTCTTCATATATTTATTTTTGACAATTTAACAAAAATGAATGTGTTAAACAACAGATTAGATATAAAAAAAAAATTTAGAAATTATATGAAAAAAAAAAACAATTAGCAATAAATTCTTAAAATAAATGTATAGCTTTGTACAAAGATATCTTTTAATATATAGATTTACTTATACATATTTCTATAGTTATATTTGATACATTTTTTATTCTACAGTTAAATAACATAAAACTGGTGGTGCCTATAGTATGTTGGGAGTGTGAAACAATTTTACAAAAAGTGTTAGCTTTTAGAGAGCAAGTAAAAGATTCCTTTAGAATATTACAGACATATACTGAGGTGAGTTATTTTAATGTATGTAATAGAATAATCCTAATTTAAGTTATACACAAATGAAGGAAAAGGAATAAAAAAATACAAACATACAGAAATTAGGAGGAAGCTGAGATTGATTGATGAATGGATCCCAAAGAGGGTAACATATCTACATCACCCTCCTTTGAGTTGCCTCCTTTGAGTCGAGTAAAAAAGTGAGAAAAGAGGCCTTCAGGGGGATTGTGTTAGGTAGAAAATATATATATTCTTTTTTTAGCTTCACACTGTATCCCGCATATAGCAGGGTAGGCAGAGGAAACCAGAGAACCTAGTGTTAAAACACACGGTCTTCAACAATTCCATTCCCAATTTTCCACCAGATTGAGGCATTGCGTGCTGAGGGGCGGTACTCAACGCCGCGCCTTGTTACCAGACCCAAAAAATGAAAATACTAAATATTATTTAACATTTTCATTTTAAGATTGAATATATTTAGGGAAATTTTTAGACTTTAATTATTTCCATTTCTCTCACAACTCAATTTTCACAGATCACTACATTTCTAAATCTGATTTCTTTTCATGCGCATAATACACTATATAATATGTTTTTTTTTTTTTTTTTTTTTTTTGATAAAGGGGGGCAAACGAGCAGAAGGACCACCTGATGGTAAGTGGTTACCTTCGCCCATAGACATCTACAACACCAGAGATGTTGTAGATGCGTTGCCAACCTAGAGGATACTGATGGAAGGGGGGACAATGTAGTAGTCCACTATCAGAACCACCACATTTTGGGGAAAGGATGGGTGGGAAAGGGGAAAATCTGGCTTACATGCCATCGAACCGGAACACATCATTAGATATTTGGCGGTTCGTCTTTGACATGATAGTGGTCGCGAGCCAGTCGGAGGACGAACCTCCTACCACCTAACAAAGATATAATATGATATGTATAATTTTTACAGAATTTAACCGAGTGCTTGCTGAGTGATGTATCAAGAACACCCCGATTAAAAGTGCACATAAACACACCTATATCTATACTGCCAGACAATTTAAATGAAATAAAGCAAGAAAATAATGGTGAGTTACAATTTGTGATAGGTGGAACAACGTATGAGAAAGTGCGGTGTTGAGTTCCGCCACTCAACAACAACAACTCAACAGCCAATGTCAATGTGAAAGGAGTGTTTTGACTCTGTGAGTATAAGAGTGAAGCTGAAAATATAAACATGGTCACTTTAAATTATTTTCATGTTCTCTACTCTGGTTAGACAAAGCGCAGTGTTGAGTTCCGCCACTCAATTCGTAATGTTTTGAATTTGCACATTGCTTGGAGAACGTAGTGTCATGACACTAGGTTGTTTCTGTCTAAACTGTTATGCTGTAAAAATCATGAAGATGAAAAAAAAAACAAAAAAATTACTTATGGTTTCGCTTCAAATCTGTCTTGACGAAGACTTAAATATAATTTCGAATAGGAAATATTGATAAAATCGATATTTTAATCGATTTCTTATTTTTTTTAATTGCCACAGATAAAGATGAATCGGGAAACCAAAACGATTGCATATCAGATGGTGAACCGAATGAGGACATACAAACAGTCATGTGCGATGTTAAAAGATATAAAAGAAAGAGAAAGGTAAGTTTATTAAATATATTTTTACTAGCTTTCCGCCCGCGGCTTCGCTAAACGAAGATATATACGTTGCTATGGCGACGCATATTTTACACATCCACGACTCTGCTTTAAAAATTGTTTCTATTTAAAAAAAAAAACAAAAATACATCGAAAAATATTTTTTTTTTATATAATTATTTTTTTATACAGAGTGTTCATAAAATAAAAAAAGTTTTAAATAAAGTCCGCCAAGATGAAAAGGATCCTGTGGATACAACGGAAACGGAAATAAACATAAAAGATATCAAAATGAAAGACAAAAATGGTATGTATATATTATTTATATATATTTTTATGTTAATTTAATAAGTCTTTTATTTTTAACCGACTTTAAAAAAGGAGGAAGTTCTCAATTTGAGTTTTTTTGAATGTGATTTTTTTTAAATTAACCAATTTTGATCATTCTTTACTTATGTGACATCTGACGAGTAGTTTGTGGGTTATTCGTAATTATTGGTTTTATCAGAGCCGAAAATTTCGAATAATTTAAATAAAAGTAATAATAATACCAGTTCTAATTAGTGTAATGGGTACCTTTAAAAAGCGTGCCTACTCCCACCTCAAAGGCCTGGACCTGTAGCTCCTCTGGTGTTACACGGGGCCGTGGGTGGTGGTGATCACTTACCATCACGTGACCCGAACAAGAGTTTGCCTTGTCCTTTCCATAAAAAAAATGTGAGAATCTATCTCCGTTTTCCCCTCAAATTTAAGACTGCATGTTACGTGGCGGAATTCAACGCCGCGCTTTGTCCTACCAAAGCGGAGAAATATTCGAAATATGATGTAGGGTGGTACTTTTTAGGTTTTCAATTTTTTTTTCAGAACCTTTAAATGAAACAAATCATACTAGAGAAGATTTAGGAAATAATGAACCGGTGAGTTTATTTGATTATTCGTCAGTTATATAGCACTTATAATATCTAATATAAATATTTACGCCTAGGTTGTGGGTTCGATTCCCACTCCAGGAAATATAAAATTTAGTATTTTCATTTCTTGGGTTTGGTAACAAGGCGTGATGGCGGTGACGTTGAGTTCCGCCACTCAGTACGCAATGCCTCAATCTGGCGGAAAGTGGGGAACGGAATTGTTGAAATGTGTTGTTTTGGAGTGCTTTACACTAGGTTCTCAGGCATCCTGCACACAGCAGGATAGGCAGAAGGAAGCTAAGAACATAGTGTTAAGACACTACGTTGTATTATGATCCATTCCTTGTTATCTACAAAATTGAGGCAATGTGTGCTGAGTGGCCGAACTCAACGCCACGCTTTGTCTTCTTACCAAACCCAGGAGATGAAAATATTAAATATTGTTATTATTTTTAACTTCACGCTGTATCCCGCATATAGCGGGGTAGGAACAGAGTGAACCAGATAATCTAGTGTTAAGACACTCCATTCTCTTTCAACATTTCCGTTCCCCACTTTTCGCCAAATTGAGGCATTGCGTGTTGAGTGGCGGAACTCAACGCCGCAAAGCGAGCAATGGGTGTATTATTGATGTATTATTTTCTTATATACAGCATGTTTTTTTTATTAAAAATAATAATGTATCTTTTTTTCTAGAATAATCAAAATATTACGAAGAACATCGATATGAAAATGGAAATTAACAATGAAGAAGAAATCGATGATATTAAATCGGAATTGGATGATAAAGGTACGTATTTTAAACGAATTTTTACCTGTCAGAGGAGAGTTATGTTTTTCGCTATATCATGTATGTTTGTCCTTATTACCTCATATCTTCCAAACCCTGGCACCGAATTATATAATTAAGGTGACGTTAGATAGGTATTGATACTCCAAGTGTTCTTAGATATGTGACGTCACTTAATTCAATATGGCGCCGTCTAGAGGCAATTACGTCATGAATAAAAACAAAAAAATCGTTGATGTGTACCGTGTGGGGTGTCAAATGAAAGAACTTAAATAGCATATTTCAAATATATAACACATAACTAGCTTTTATAGCTTACTTTATTTGTTTTTGCTTCCTAAATTTGAAGAAATTGTTCAGTCGGGTTTTTTGTTCTTCATATTATATAAACATGGATGTCAAACAATGGTATTTGTAACATTTATTTTATTAATTTAATGTACTTTTTATGTATTATTTAAAAAAAAATATTTTCATTCTGCACTTCTTCTCTATATAAACTATAAGTGTGCCAAGTTTCATGCTCCTCCGTCCGCGTAATTTTCGTAAAAATGGATACAAAGTTTTTGCTTCACGTATATATATATAGATATATAAATATAAAATATCCTTTTGTCCGGTTTATTATAATAAACTGTGGTGTTGATTTCCACCACTCAAAATGGCGGAAAGTGGGGAACGGAGTGTCACGACACTATTTTTTTATTTTCAGATGATAATCTAGAAGATTCTGCCTCAGAATCTGAGATGAAAGACATAGATAAGGAAATACAATCGTTTTTGGATAATGTCAAGAAAAATACAGATAAGAGTAAGAAAAATAAAAAGAAATGTCATACGGTAAGTTTTTTTTTTATATTAAGAAAAAAGTATATTATTCTGTCCAAGAATACTATAATGATGTGGAATAATGATGTTTTAAGGTACCTAATAACTTATGATGTGTTCCGGTTCGATGGCATGTAAGCCAGGTTTTCCCCTTTCCCACCCATCCTTTCCCCAAAATGTGGTGGTTCCGATAGCGGACTACTACATTGTCCTCCCCTTCCATCAGTATCCTCTAGGTTGGCAACGCATCTACAACATCTCTGGTGTTGTAGATGTTCATGGGCGAAGGTATCCACTTACCATCAGGTGGTCCTTCTACTCGTTTGCCATCCGTTATCCATAAAAAAAAAAAAAGAACCTAGGAATTCACGTAAACATTCTATCTCGAATCACCTTTTCGTAGGTCTATTTTGGGTAATAATTCTCCTTTATCTAGATTTTGTGAAATTTTAAATAAAAAAAGATCTAGATAGATATCGTAGGAATATCAGACAACATAAATGAATCGGTGAGTGCAGAAACAACGTAAGTCACAAAAAATGCAAAAAATCGTTTTCTTTTTTTTTTTAACTTCACGCTGTATCCCGCATATAGCGGGGTAGGCAGAGGGAACCAGAGAACCTAGTGTTAAGACACTCCATTCTCTTTAAACTAGCTTAGAAAGGCAAGATGCGTGTTGAGTAGAGAAACCACCAAAATTCGAAAATCCGGACTTGTGTTGTTTCAGCACTCATCGATTCAAATAACTTCAATATTTTTTTCTTTTTATTATTCTTTTCTATTCATTCTCCATTGATTGTGGTTTAATAACATTTTAAAAGTAATTTAAATATTTTTTAATATGTTCATTTTTTACGCCTGTCGTGGCTTGAGATATAAGCGTGCGACTGTAAACATAGGTTGTGGATTCGATTTCCACTCCAGGTAATGTAAAGTTTAGTATTTTCATTTCCTGGATTTGGTAACAAGGCGAAGCGCGGCGTCGAGTTCCGCCACTCAGCACGCACTGCCTCAATTCGGTGGAAAGTGGGGAATGGAGTGTCCTAACACTTGGTTCTCAGGTTCCCTCTGCTTACCCTGCTACATGCGGGAAACAGCGTGAAGTTAAAATAAAAGAATGTTCATTTCTTGTAGTATGTATGAACCCACAACCTGTCGCGTTTACAGTCGCACACTTGTACCTCAACACACGACTCATAATGGCCTCATAATGCCAATAAATAATTAATTTAATTTACATAGGAAACAAAAAATAAAATAATATCAGTAGATTTATCATATGAGGAAATGCAAGCAGAGAGATCTAAAGTATCGGACACGGAGAGTTTTGTCACTGCCAAATATAAGTGTGAAAGTTGCCTTATTGTGTTCAATACTGAATTGTCGAAGAAAAGTCATGATAATAAAAAACATATGGTGAGTGTACTGACAATACTTACATTTTTTTTAAATAAAGTTTTGGCTCAATGTCACACCAACACATCTAAATCTTATTAAAAAAGTGAATGCATTAAATGCGCCTGTTCTTGGATATAACAATAGTTCTTGTTTCATCAAAATCGGGCCAGGATTTCAGAAATTACAGCGTCTTAAAGTTTGAACATATCGGCTGGTGACGTCACGTGGCGATAGGTATGTGTGCGTGTTGTTACACGTACGTGTGTGTGAGTGTGCACGTGACGTCACACAGTAGCGCTACTAGCGCGACCGAGGCTGCACTTTAACGCGACATATCTCACTCATTTTTGAAGATAGAAAAAAAATAAAAACAGATTCTATTTTGTTCATGTATATGTCACTTTATATAAACATGGACGTCAAGCCATGGTAGTGTGTGTAACATTTATTTTATTAATTTAATATACTTTTTATGCATTATTTAAAAAGATATAATCATTCTGCACTCCTTCTCTATATAAACTATAAGTGTGCCAAGTTTCATGCTCCTCCGTTCGCTTAATTTTCGTAAAAACGGGTACAAAGTTTTTGCTTCACGTATTTATATATATTATAGATAGAGTATATGTATTTGTTTTTTTTTTTCAGGTAAAAGGTGATTTTATATGTTCAATATGCAAAACTATTATATCGTCTGTAGAAGCTTTTACAACGCATTATAAGAGACATATGAGAAGGTAATATTTTTATATATATATAAATATTTTGTTTTTTTTTTTTTAACTTCACGCTGTATCCCGCATATAGCGGGGTAGGCAGAAGGAACCAGAGAACCTAGTGTTAAGACACTCCATTCTCTTTCAACATTTCCGTTCCCCACTTTCCGCCAAATTGAGGCATTGCGTGCTTATTGGCAGAACTCAAGGCCGCGCTTTGCCTTGTTACCAAACCCAAGAAATGAAAATTTTACATTTCCTGGAGTGGGAATCGAACCCACAACCTGTCGCGTTTACAGTCGCACGCTTGTGCCTCTGCGCCATGACAGGCGTTTATTTATATATAAGGATTATAGCGTCACCTGTATCTATCTATGAATGTAAGGAAATCTTGCAAAGCTATTTTCTATTCATTTTTTGTTCTTTTTTTACTTGAAAATGTGCACATGTGTCCGTATCTGATGACAATACTATATTGTTTTATATACCTACTTGATCTTGCGAGAGACCAAATAACAAAAAAGTACTTTATTTAAAAAAAAATAAAAACCCTGTCGTGTACTGAGTCACAAGCGTGTGACTGTAAACGTGACAGGTTGTGGGTTCATACACACTACAGGGCGTGAAAAAGTATCTTCATTTCTTGCGTTTGGTAACAAGGCAAAGGGCGGCGTTGAGTTCCGCCACTTGAAACTCGAACTCAACTCGAAATTGAGGAACGGAGTGGCTTAACACGTTTGTTCTGTTTCTATTTGACTACCCTGCTATATGCGGGGTAAAAAAAAAATATGATATACAAACTTGTATTCGAAGCTACTAGGATTGTATTCTATCAGATGTTATACTCTATTATGCCATAATGGCTTCCTTTTAGAAGAGAACCTAGTGTAACAACACTTACACATAGCACGTGGCGTTAAATTCTGCCACTCATTGTCTTGAATTCAGGCAGAAAGTGGGGAACAGAGTGTCTTAACACTAGGTTCCCTCTGCTTACCCTGCTATATGCGGGATACAGCGTGAAGCTATGTATGTATAGGCTTACTATAATTACGAAGAGCCAAACCGGGACGCAGAAGAGAAAGAGGCTCATTTTTCATGTTGCTTTTCGCTTAATTTGTGTTTTCCATATTTGAAATGCAATCAAAATTATTATGAATTGAAAACATATTAATAAATGTGAATATATTTTTTATTAAAGAGAAAAAGAGACGATTGGTTCTGGTGTCGGTGCTGTTCAAGTTTGACCGGGACGCCGGGACAGGGATCTCAAACCGGGACTGTCCCGGTCAAACCGGGACGTATAGTAAGCCTATGTATGTATGTATGTTTAATGATTGAATTTCTTTTTTTTAGATACGAATGTTCAACATGCGGGAAACGAACACCCGACCTCAAAACGATACAGCAACATATATACACAAAACACAACAACGATAAAACGTTGAAGAAGTACCAGTGTAATGTGTGCGGGAAGATATCTAAGTGAGTAGCAAGTTGGTGACTTAACTCTCTGTCCCTTTTTTCGTTTTATTTTGAGTGTCTAAAAATGTTTTTTATTTAAAAGTTAATATTTGGAACTTTCATTTTCTCACTCTGGTAACAAGGTAAAGCGCGGCGTTGAGTTCCGCCACTCAGCACGCCTCTATAAATACTAAATATATACACCGGCTTCCCTAAATATATATACCGGCTTACCCAAATATACATCGGCTTACCTTAATATATATACCAGCTTCCCTAAATATACATCGGCTTCCCTAAATATATATACCGGCTTACCTAAAAATACATCGGTTTCCCTTAATTTACCGGCTTGCCTGACTAAAATTTACACCCCTCTGATATGTAGTATTTTATTGAGCTATATATATTTGTTTTTACTAGAGTGACTAATTTCTCCGTTCTCTCCTTAGCTCTCTGGATACGCACAGATATCATCGTGACACTCACAAGGCGCGTGTGGAGTGTTCCCAATGTGATAAAACTTTTAGCCATCGAGCTGGATTGATGAATCATAGATTGTGAGTATGTTTAACTTAATATAAAAGAAAGAGGTTGTCATTTGTATTTTTTTTTAACTTCACGCTGTATCCCGCTTATAGCGGGTTAGGCAGAGGGAACAAGGAAACCTAGTGTTAAGACACTCCCATTCTCTTTCAACAATTCCGTTCCCCACTTTCCGCCGAATTAAGGCATTGCGTGTTGAGTGGCGGAACTTAACGCCGTGCTTTGCCTTGTTATCAAACCCAAAAAATGAAAACACAAAATTTTACATTTTCTCATGTGGATCGAACCCACAACCTGTCGCATTTACAGTTGCACGCTTGTGCCTCTGCACCACGACAGGCGAGAAGAAAGAGGGTGTCATTTGTATTTTCCATATTCCATGAGGTGTCCATACAACTCGATTCACACCGGTTTGCCTAACTTTTCAAAGTCAAAGTACAAGTATGGGAACCAAAAAAAGAAGATGTCGCCAGAAAAATATAAGGCATAAAATTGCAAAACAAAACAAGCTCTGAAATCTTATAGATCTAAAAAAAAAAAGGTTATTGCCAACATTCGATAGTGAAATTAGATACTAAATATCTTCACATCCTATACCGGCTTACCTAAATATATCGGCTTACCTAAATATATCGGCTTACCTAAATATATCGGCTTACCTAAATATATCGGCTTACCTAAATATACAACGGCTTTCGTATTCAAAGATATATATTTCATATTCAAAAATAGTAATAATATCTTAACGCCTGTCGTGGCGCAGAGGCACAAGCGTGCGATTGTAAACGCGATGGGTTGTGGGTTTGATTCCCACTCCATGAAATGGAATTTCTCATTTCCTGGGTTTGGTAACACGGCAAAACGCGGCGTTGAGTTCCGCCACTCAGCACGCAATGCCTCAATTCGGCGGAAAGTGGGGAACGGAGTGTCTTAACACTAGGTTCCTTCTGCCTACCCTGCTATATGCGGGATACAGCGTGAAGGTATGTATGTATGTATGTAATATCTATTTTTTTTTTGTTACAGAGCAGTTCATGAATCTCAAAATGAATTTCCTTGTACGGTGTGCAATAAAGTGTTTAGATGGAAAACTAGCTTGAAACGACATCTTGAGAAACATGATAATGAAGTAAATATGGACGTTTTTTCATCTTTTACTATCTACCTGTAGACAGGTATAAGCGAGGATGTTATAGTAAGAATGGAGAAGAACGTGCTCAGGTTGTTTGGGCACGTCGAGAGGATGAGTGATGAAAGAATGGTGAGAAACATATATGAAGCGAAGGTGAGCGGTAAGAGAGGCAGGGGGAGACCTCGGTTGACCTTCGAGAACACAGTATCAGTGATACTGGAGGAAGGTCACGTAAAAAGCATGAGGACTCCCGGAGGGCATGTATGAAGAGGTTGATGATTGTGGACGAGGCGAAAGAGGTATGCAGGGAGCGTAGCGTTTGGCGCTCCGGAACCCTGACTAGCCCGCTAGGGATAAGCGTGAAGTTAAGTTAAGTTTTTCATCTTTTATTTTTAATAAAAATATATTTATTTTAAAATATCACCTTATTAATTAAAATAGAGAATAGGAGAACAACTAAGATAGATACATTGTCCAGAGTGCTTGGATGTATTCCAAAAGAAACGGGTTCGATTCCCGCATCGTTCATTCTACTTATGAACGTTTTGTATAAAAGAGAAAATTGTATTTACGCCATTTATTTTAGACCAGTCGTGGCTTGCGGTACAAGCGTGCGACGGTAAACGAAGGTTGTGAATTCGATTCCCACTCCAGGTAATATAAAAGTTTAGTATTTTCATTTCCTGGGTTTGGTAAAAAGGCAAAGCGCGGCGTTGAGTTCCGCCACTCAGCACGCAATGCCTCAATTTCGTAAAGTTGGGAACGTAGTGTTTTAACACGTCGGTTATCAGATTCCTTCTACTTACCCTGCTATATGCGAGATACAGCGTGAAGCTAAAAACAAAAAAATATCTCTATTTGTGTATCTCTATGTGTGTGTGCATCTGAATGTGAACGCGTGTGACTGTGTGTGTTCGAGTTCCATTGCGAATTTTTTATATGTTTCCAGAACAAAGGTACAAACACTTCTAACAGGGCCTTTTGTATATCATGCGGTATTGGCTTCTCGTCTGTGTGTTCGTTTCAACGTCATCTCAGGAACAGCTTGAAACATGTCACGCACGATCAGTTGAAGTAAGTTTAGTGTTTTTTTTAATTTAATTAAAACTAATTATCAGTTATGTCTTTACTTTAAGGATACATGGGGCCCCTCACCTTATGGGGGCCCCATTTCACGAGGCCCCCTACCTCATGGGGCCCTAAGTTAAGAAAATGATTTTTATTGTTTTTAATTCTTTAGCGCCTATCGTGTGTTGAGGTACAAGCGTGTGCCTGTAAACGCGACAGGTTGTAGGTTCATACACACTACAGGAATTTTTCATTTCGGCGGAAAGTGGGGAACGGAGTGTCTTAACACGTCGTTTCTCAGGTTCTCTCTGTCTACCCTTATTTGAGCGGGAAAAAAAACTTTTTAAAATGTTGTAGTGAGTATTGGGATAGTTTAGATTTAAAAAAAAATAATTACACAATAGTAATAAAGTATATAAAATATATATGTAATTTATATATTTGGATTTATACATATATAAAAAGTTCTTTTTAAAGTAAAGAATTAACTTTGCCATTCAAAAAGCGTGGCTTATACTTTATTTTTGCAGTAATTCTGCATTTTGCAATAAAATTATTACATATATGGGCAGCAATATCAATAAGCGAAGATTTTTTTCCATTAACTATGAAAGCGTTTTTTTTTTTTAAATATTTTTTTTTAACTTCACGCTGTATCCCGCATATAGCGGGGCAGGCAGAGGGAACCTGAGAACCTAGTGTTAAGACACTCCGTTCTCTTACAACAGTTCTGTTCCCCACTTTCCGCCAAATTGAGGCATTGCGTGTTGAATGGTGGAACTCAACGCCGCGCTTTGCCTTGTTACCAAACCCAAGAAATGAAAATATTAAATTTTACATTTCCTGGAGTGGGAATCGAACCCACAACCTGACGCGTTTGCAGTCGCACGCTTGTGCCTCAAGACACGACAGGCGTTTTTTTTTAATATATTTTTTTTTACAGATTCATCTGTGACCATTGCAACCAGAGGTTCGCAGATAAAACTAAACTACGTGATCACATAGAAGAGAAACATTTGCATAGGACCTTCCAATGTCCTATATGTAATAAGGTTAGTGATTGGGAATGGAGAAAGAGTGTTACACATTGCTTATTTCACATTATTTATTTATTATACGGCGTTGAGTTCCGCCACTCAGCACGCAATGCCTCAATTCGACGGAAAGTGGGGAATTGAGTGTCTTAACACTAGGTTCCCTCTGTCTACCCTGCTATATGCGGGATACAGCGTGACGCTATGTATGTATGTATTTATTATACACATTTCTTATACATGCCCGATAGGTTGTGGGTTCGATTCCCACTCCAGGAAATGAAGTATTTTCATTTTCTGGGTTTGGTAACAAGGCGAAGCGCGGCGTTGGGTTCCGCTACTCCACACGCAATGCCTCAATCTGGCGGAAAGTGGGGAACGAAAAGAAAGGGAAAGATTTCAAAATAAATCAATTCAATGGAAAGTGGGGAATGGAAATGTTAAGAGAATGGAGTGTCTTGACACTAGGTTCTCAGGTTCCCTCTGCCTACCCCGCCATATGCAGGATACAGCGTGAAGTTGAAAAAAAAAATATATATATATATATATTTCAGCCGTCCAAGAACCGTGTGGGATTAGAACAGCATATCCGCGCGGTGCACAAAGGAAGGCCGAATAACAGAATGTGCCATCACTGCGGGAAAGGGTTTCCGGTGAGAGTTGTGTCACTATTTATTATTACTAGCGTCCCCATAAACGCGTTAATAACGCGTTGCGTAGTAACGTATAAGTCGCTTTATATAAACATGGACGTCAAACCATGGTAGTGTGTGTAACATTTATTTTATTAATTTAATATACTTTTTATGCTTTATTTAAAAAATACACCTGTCGTGGTGCAGAGGCACAAGCGTGCGACTTTAAACGCGACAGGTTGTGGGTTCGATTCCCACTCTAGGAAATGTTTCAATTCCTGGGTTTGGTTACAAGGCAAAGCGCGGCGTTGAGTTCCGCCACTCAGCACGCAATACCTCAATTCGGCGGAAAGTGGGGAACGGAATGTCTCAGGTTCCCTCTGCCTAAAGCAGGCTGCTATATGCGGGATACAGCGTGAAGTAAATATATTTAAAACAATTTAAATTACAACATGACATTTTTATAACTAAAAATGAATATAATACTTCTTATATATATTTTCTTATTTTCATTACTCCGCTCTAATAAAAGAAGCGCGGCGTTGAGTTCCACCACTTAAGGATACCAAACGGAGTGTCTTAACACTGCATTCCCAACCACCCTGTTATGCGTGAAGCGTGAAACGTTAATTTTTTTATTATTTATTATTTTTAGACAAAAGTACAATTGGAGTCCCATATTCGCACGCACACCGGAGAGAGGCCCTTCATGTGCGAGTTCTGTCCTACGACATTCTCGCAGCAGTCCAACTTGTATAAACATCACAGGCAGGTGAGTTGAGGGAGTGAGTGGGGTGAGTTAGGGAGTGGGTGGGTGAATGAGTGAGGTAGGGAGTGAGGGAGTGGGTGGGTGAATGAGTGAGTTTTGTTAGAGATTTCGCAATAGTTCAACGTGTAAATATATATTTTTTTTAACTTCACGCTGTATCCCGCATGTAGCGGGGTAGGCAGAGGGAACCAGAGAACCTAGTGTTAAGACACTCCATTCTCTTTTAACAATTCCGTTCCCCACTTTTCGCCGAATTGAGGCATTGCGTGCTGAGTGGCGGAACTTAACGCCGCGCTTTGTCTTGTTACCAAACCCAAGAAATGGAAATACTAAATTTTACATTTCCTGGAGTGGGAATAGAATCCACAACCTGTCGCAAATATTGTAGTAGAAATATGGGTGTGTGAGTCAATGTCTATTCCATAATTTTTTCACATATATCCAATTTGTATAAACGTTACAGGCAGGTGAGTTGAGTGAGTGAGGTGAGTTGAAAATGATGAGTTAAGGGGGGTGAGTTAGGGAGTGGGTGGGTGAATGAGTGAGTTTTGTTAGAGGGCGGTTTGATAATCAGTCAACGTGTAAATAGTGGTAGGTGATATATGCGAAACGAGTGAGTGAGGAATGGAGGCAGAAATGACTGGTGAATGAACGAGCTGTTAAATAAGTAAATAATTACAAAAACGAATAATAAAATTAACTAATGTTCCCGTTGACGCGTTAATAACGCGTTAACAACGCGTTGCCGAGCAACATGTATGATTTGTATGTTTATAGTGTTAAATCAATTAACATTATGCTATGCTATTTATTGCATTAAAATATATTATCGTTGTCGTCCTGTCGTGGCGTAGAGGCAGGTTGACAGGTTGTGGGTTCGATTTCCACTCCAGAAAATGTAATGTCCGCCACTCAACACGCAATGCCTAAATTTGGCGGAAAGTGGGGAACGGAATTGTTGAATGAGAATGGAGTGTCTTAGCACGTCGGTTCTCAGGTTCCCTCTGTCTACCCTGCTATATGCGGGATACAGCGTGAAGTTAAAAAAAAAACCATTCTTCAATGTTATTCATACACAAATGAATGTAAAATATTTGGAAACATATAAAAAAGTCAATATAGGAGGATTCGAAGCCGTCTCTTGTGTGCTGTCCATGTGTTCTAGCCACTTAGCTATGTATCCCTATCGAGCTATGACGAAATTCTTATAGCTTTGTAACAATTCTTGCTTGTTTCCTAAATTATTTTTTTTTTTATTTTCAGGTCCATTTAAACATAAAGTCCAAACGTTATTTATGTAAGAAGCGTAAACTCGACGGGAATCAAACCGGTGACCCGTTCACGCTCCCCATCATGCAGTATTTACCTGAAAACGGTTTTAGTTTATGATCCTAATATAATTTGTGGTAATTATTTATATATAGGACTTACTTTTTTTTTTTAATAAATGCAAGAAAAAATAGTTTTATTTATACTGGATTTTTTATATTCCTTCTCTATATTATATATATAGCTTCACGCTGTATCCCACATATAGCAGGACAGGCAGAGGGAACCTAGTGTTAAGACACTCCGTTCCCCGCTTTCCGCAGAATGGAGGCATTGCGTGCTGAGTAACGGAACTCAACGCCGCGCTTTGCCTTGTTAACAAACTCAGGAAATGAAAAATATCATTGGGTGGGAATCGAACCCACAACCTGTCGCGTTTACAGTCGCACGCTTGTGCCTCAACACACGACAGGCGTTATTAGGATAATATATTAAGTTATACAATTTTTTTTTTTCAAATTTCATGTTTAAGCAATTTCATTTTTATATGATATTTAATATTATTAAAAGTTGTGATTTTGATCAGTTAAAAAAAAAAAAAAAATAATAATCCCTTCCAATTCTGCCGGAAATCCCGGAATTCTCCCGCTAAAGTTTGCTCACCACTCTAGAGCAGGGCTTCTTAAACTTTTTTATATAGCGACCCCCTTCAAGCTTAGGAAATTTTAAACGTCCCCCCTCCTCCATATAATGAATTATATTAACCGTAGATGTAGATGTAACATCGCGCTATTTCATTCACTTCACATATATGTCGGCAGGGTCGTATTATTAACCTCGTCATTTGACATAGTGGGCGTATAAAATGGGTAATCGAACAAAGATACAAAGAGAACACAATTCACAATTTTACGAACACGGTTATAACTAAACGTAGGTAACAGTTCCTAGCTTGGAGGAGAACCGATCCCGATGACCCCACCGGCTAGGCTCTGTTGTAGCACGAGCCAATCGCAACACTGCGACGGTGCTTCCATCCACCGGAACTAGTGCTTCGTTCAGTTATCGGTCCGTACTAATAACTGTCTCCGACATGTTGTAGCACGAGCCAATCGCAACACTGCGACGGTGCTGCCATCACCGGAACTCGTGCTTCGTTCAGTTATCGGTCCGTACTAATAACCGTCTCCGACATATATATAATTGGAAACGTTGATAGGATATCGGTTGTAATAAAACAGAATAAATAGAATTTCATAAAACTATATCTATATATTCAATAGAAAAAATAAACTTATTTTAAATATCAATAATGATTGAAAAGTATCAGATCTTTGCGACGCCCCTTTCAGTAGTCTCGGGCCCCCCCCTGGGGGTCGCGACCCACAGTTTAAGAAGCCCTGGTCTAGAGAGCTTGGATGGTATTCTAGAGGCGCGGATTCGAGTCCCCGCTACGTTTAAATATTATATGTCAATTTAAGCGTGAAGTGAAATAATAAAAAAAAAAAAAAAAAAAAAACAAAAGTTTTTATAATTCATTTATTATTTATTCATTTTCCAATAAGGTTTTTTTATTAATGATGAAAGTTACAAATTTCAATTGGCTTCGTAAATAAGAAATATATTCAAACATATTTATTATACACGATTACGAAGAGTCAAAACAGTACGTTCCCCACTTTCCTCCGAATTGAGGCATTGCGTGCTGAGTGGCGGAACTCAACGCCGCGCTTTGCCTTGTTACCAGAATCAGGATATTTTCACTAGCATATATATATATATATATATATAGCCTGCGCGCGTTGCTACGCCAAAAATAAATTTGAAGAAAAAACATATACAAATATTCAAATCATTTTGAATAATTTTAATGATTTTGTTAATTTTGAAAACATTGTATGGCGTCATCTGTCGAAAATTGGTCGTACCTACTCAGAAACCTTTCGTGGGTTCATGCATAACAACTTTGCTAAAGATCATCATATGATCGAATGCATGGTTCACGATTATGTAAAGGACATACAGACAAACATTCATTTTTATATATTTGACAATCTGTTGAACGTGCCAGAAGTTGCCACTCTGCAGCTCCACCTGGTGGCGAGTGGCATCAATGAGCATATTATACAAACCTCTGTGGAAAAATACATATATATACCAATTTTCATAATAATCGGTACAGTAGTAGTAGTTGTACAATTGTTGTTATAGTGTGGTTTGGTGGTAGGAGGTTCGTCCTCCGTCTGGCTCGCGACCACTATCATGTCAAAGACGAACCGCCAAATATCTTATGATGTGTTCCGGTTCGATGGCATGTAAGCCAGGTTTTCCCCTTTCCCACCCATCCTTTCCCCAAAATGTGGTGGTTCCGATAGCGGACTACTACATTGTCCTCCCCTTCCATCTGTATCCTCGTCGGTCGGCAACGCATGTACATCTCTGGTGTTGTAGATGTTCATGTGCGAAGGTAGCCACTTACCATCAGGTGGTCCTTCTGCTCGTTTGCCATCCGTTATCCATAAAAAAAGTAGTTTTTGAGTTTATCGATAATATACAGACAAACATTCATGTTTATAAGGGTGTCCCAAAATTAACGCAAGATTTGACTTTGCCGCCATTTGCTATTATATTCATTATTCATTCGCTATTAAAAGACTAAAATGGCATTTTCTATTTCATTCAAATCTTGCGTTAATTTGGGGACACCCTATATATATACACGATATATATACTTTTTTACTTTTTACCGGAGACCTCTCCGATTTCTCCGTTCTCGATTAAATGCTTCACCAAACGTAATCTAGGTATAATATTATGCTTGTTCCGCTTATGAGCGGTCAAACCGCTTGACGTTCTGAAATTCTTTTCGCAAAGATCACATATGAATGCTAAAACGCCAGAATGAGAGGATTCATGTTCTTTTAATACTATAGTGTCCTGGAAGATAAATATTTTTTGTTAAGGAAGTTATCAATAAGTTACACCAACACATCTAAATCTTATAAAAAAAAGTGAATGCATTAAATGCGCCTATTCTTGGATATAACAATAGTTTTTGTTTCATCAAAATCGGGCCAGGATTTCAGAAATTACAGCGTCTTAAAGTTAGGCAGGTAACATCGGCTGGTGACGTCACGTGGCGATAGGTATGTGTGCGTGTGGCGGTTGTGTGTGTGTGTGTGCGTGTTGTTACACGTACGTGTGTGTAAGTGTGCACGTGACGTCACACAGTAGCGCTACTAGCGCGACCGAGGCTGCACTTTATCGCGACATATCTCACTCATTTTTGAAGGTAGACAAAAAATAAAAACGGATTGTATTTTCTTCAGTTACCTTCTACTTAGATATGCTGTTAGCTAAAAACGTTGGTGTGACTCATTCGGCTGTATTTTTTATGTGTGTTACCGCATAACCTTTTACTGGGCGAACAAATTTTGTTTTTTTCTTAGTACTTTTGATGTAGTCATATTTAAATTTAATTGAGATATGACCAGTAGTTTTTGAGTTATTCGTAATAATTATACTTTTTAATACATTTTCTTTTAAGTCGGTTTTTTTTATTATATATTTATATATTTATTTATTTAGCACAAATTTAGTTGAAGGCTTGAATCCTACGTTCAAATATTTTTAAGTTTCTAAAACTTATCCTACGTTTATGAATAACGAAAAAAGCAGGTAGTGTTAAGACACTCCGTTCTTCACTCACCGCCCGAATTCGATAAGTTATATTACTGTACAGTTACATCTAGATACGTTCAGTAGCGGTTGCGTGATAGACTATCAAACATACATACATACACACAAACATTCACATTTATAATGTAAACGCGACAGGATGTGGGTTCGATTCCCACTCCAGGAAAAGTAAAATTTAGTATTTTCATTTTTTGGGTTTGGTAACAAGACGAAGCGCGGCGTTGAGTTTCGCGCAACTCAACTCAACACGCAATGCCTCAATTTGGCTGAAAGTGGGGAACGGAAATGTTGAAAGAGAATGGAGTGTCTTAACACTAGGGTCTCTGGTTCTCTCTGCCTACTCCGCTATATACGGGATACAGCGTGAAGTTAAAAAAAATAGTATAACTTACCCGACACACTTTACCACAAATTGGACATAAATATATTTTTTTATTAACTCTCCTTTTCTCTCCGTTGTGTGCAAACTTTATGTGATTTTTGAGTAATCTCTCTGATGATATTAACTGTAAAAAACATACATACATACATACTTAGCTTCACGCTGTATCCCGCATATAGCAGGGTAGGCAGAGGGAACCTAGTGTTAAGACACTCCGTTCCCCACTTTCCGCCGAATTGAGACATTGCGTGCTGAGTGGCGGAACTCAACGCCGCGCTTTGCCTTGTTACCAAAACCAGGAAATTAAAAATTTCATTTCCTGGAATGGGAATCGAACCCACAACCTGTTGCGTTTACGCACGCTTGTGCCTCCACAAGACAGGCGTTAACTGACAATACTGACATCTTTATGTGAACTGACGAATTAAAAGTGCTTGTAATAGCCTATTTGAATAAACAATAATTATTTTTTTATTATTTTATTTGTAAATGCTTAAATCAAATAGATATAGTCAAGTATCATTTTATGTACATATATCATAATCTACATAATACATGCATCTCTTTCTCTCCCTTTCACTTCTCTATCTTCCTCTCACTCATATATAACTCATCTTTTCACATAAATAACACTATATAGTAACTCTTTTATGTATATATCATATCAATCACTCATATTATTTCCCCTTTCCCACCCATCCTTTCCCCAAAATGTGGTGGTTCCGATAGCGGACTACTACATTATCCTCCCTTTCCATCTGTATCCTCTAGGTTGGCAACGCATCTAGTACATCTCTTGTGTTGTAGATGTTCATGGGCGAAGGTAACCACTTACCATCGGGCGGTCCTTCTGCTCGTTTGCCATCCGGTATCCATAAAAAAAAAAAAAAAATATTAATCCAATAATCTTATCTCTTTCTCCCTTTCTCTCTGTCCCTATTATGAAGTCATCCTATGGTACAAGAAGCATTTTATATAAATAGATATAATGTTCACAATATATCTATCTCTTTCCCTTCATCCTTCTTCGCTCTCTCTTTCTCGCTCTCTTACTACATACTTAGTTGTACAATATACAAGTAGCGCTTTATATAAAATAACCATTACATCCATCTCTCTCCCACGTACCTCTCTCTCTCCCTATTATCAACTAACTTTATCATATAAACTTATGTATAGTAACTCCTTTTTGTACATACGTAATATATATATAATATACCCATCTCTTTTCTTGCCACCTCTCTCTCTCTTCCTCCCTATTATCAACTCACCTTATCACATAAGAAACACTTATATGTATAGTGACTCTTTATGTGTATAATTAATACGATCTCTTTCTCTCAATGTATGTGCGGAACCCTTTAAACATATATGACAACGAATTCTAAAAAAAAAAAAAAAAAAAGAAAATATAAATCTCTTGTGGGTTCATACACTATAGGGAATGAACATATTAAATTAAATTTAGCATTTTCTATTTCTTCGCTCTGGAAACAACGCACCAAAAAGTTAAGTTCCGCCACCAGCACGCAATGCCTCAATTAAACTGGAAAGTGAGTAACGGAAATGTTAAAAAGAGAACATAATGTCGTAACGTGAACACGTAGATTCTCAGGTTATAAATGTTATAAGCGTGAATGCGAATGAAAATATATGTATGTTACTGTTTCACGCAAACATGTATGTATATATATATATATATATATATATATATTTATATTTTTAAATGTCTATTTTTGTATTACTGTTCGTTCTTTTGTCTTTATTTTTTTTCTATTGTACTACATCCCGCTTGTTATTTACTCATCCACCTCCTGCGGTAGACTGTAAGAGATCTCTTAGAGATAAAGTCTGCGAGAGACTACTGGTGAGAGCAATAACGATAAAAAAAAATATTAGTGATTATTTATAAAAATAAACTATATATATATATATATAAGATAGTATAGTTATATATATATATATATATATATATATATATATAGCGGCGAGGGTAGAAAATGTTAGCTGCAGGACAAGCCGGTAAATTTTAGGAGAAGCCGATATAGGGATGGTGGTATTAGTGATTTCTTACTATGAATTTGGTGATGACCTTACTTTTTACATCTCTAAGATGTCGACCTTTTTTTTGCACTTTTCATTATACTAGAGCAATTCACTTTTTCCTGGCGACTTTTTATGTTTCTTTTTAGGTCTCAAACTTGTACTTTAAAAAGTTAAACAAGCCGGTGGGAACGGTGTTATATGAACGCCTCGCCACTGATATACTGATATACATTCCGGACATATACAAAACCTATACAAAACATTCTGCCATATAATAAGGATTTCCTGTATACATCGTATGTATCTATATACTTTGTGTGTTGATGGTATATTAATAATACAATAGGTACAGGTTCAATTCTCACTAGGTGTAAAGTAAAACTCACCTGAAAGCGTCATTCCCGCCATGTTTTTTAGTAAACATCATATGTCGCTTATAAGCGTTTGAGTTGATGAAAGCTTTATCACAATCTGTACATTTATTTTCACTTTCTACGTGTAATTTCTTTAATTTATTTGAGTAGGTTTTATGTAACCTGTAGTAGAGAGAACAATATTATTATGCTTATCAATAAAAAATATTAAATTATGGGGAACGGAGTGTCTTAACACTAGGTTCTCTGGTTCCCCCTGCCTACCCTGCTATATGTGGGATACAGTGTGAAGCTAAGTAAGTAAATTATTTTTAACCGAGAAATAAGACACTCCATTCTCTATTTTCTTCTCAATATTGATATAAAGCGGAGAAAATTAAATAATTTAAATATAATCATTTAAATACCTTTCGCGTATGAACGCTTGTCGTGTCTTGAGGCAAGCGTGCGACTGTAAACATGACAGGTCGTGGGTTCGATTCCTACTCCAGGAAATGAAAAATTCGATTTCCTTTGGTAATAAAGCAAAAGCGCGGCGTTGAGTTCTGCGGATACAGCGTGAAGCTATGTATGTATGTTAATTTATAATATTAAATTTAAATACCGTTCATGTTTCCTTAAAAATGTCAATCTTGTATAACTTTTTTTACACTTTTGACATTTAAACTGCGTTCTCTTATGCTCCTTCTCTATATGAAGAGATCGTTGCTTTTTTGTACTGAAAACGATAAATTAATGACGATGAGAGTCGATAACTTAAAAAAGCATAATTTAGTCGGAATTTTTAATCTGTAAATATCTTTTTTACCTAAAAATTATTTGTTTGATAATTTTTTTTTTTTAATATATTCCTTTATTCACTCTATAAATAATAATGGTAATTAATATTTTTTTAAAATCATAAAAAAAGTCGAATCATTAACCTATTCACGCCTAATGTACGTAATACATTTAATAATTGGGAGACAAAATATCGCAATATTCTCTTACTATGTTATAATAAAGAAAGAAACAAAACATTACATATTTTCCCATCTCGTTCTAAAGTAAAAAGTTAGAAAGAGACAAAACATCACATCGTTTTTCATCTCGTTCTAAAGTAAACAATTAAAAAGAGACAAAACATCACATCGTTTTTCATCTCGTTCTAAAGTAAACAGTTAGAAAGAGACAAAACATTACATAGTTTCCCATCTCGTTCTAATGTAAACAGTTAGAAAGAGACAAAACATCACATCGTTTTCCATCTCGTTCTAAAGTAAACAGTTAGAAAGAGACAAAACATCACATCGTTTTCCATCTCGTTCTAAAGTAAACAGTTAGAAAGAGACAAAACATCACATCGTTTTCCATCTCGTTCTAAAGTAAACAGTTAGAAAGAGATTTTTTTTTTCCATCTCGTTCTAAAGTAAACAGTTAGAAAGAGACAAAACATCACATAGTTTACCTCTCTATTTAACATTAAACGTTAGAAAGAGACAAAACGCTACTCACTCAAAAGCCTGATTGCATTCAGTACAAATATATCCAACAGACGTTCTCTTATTGGACGTAACGTCTTCTAGCCACGGTTTTAAACCTGGATACTTTAAAATTGATCGTTTTCTTAGCTGAAATATTATAATAAATATCTATATATAAATACGTGAAGCAAAAACTTTGAATCCCATTTTACGAAAATTACGCGAACGGAGGAGCATGAAACTTGGCACACTTATAGTTTATATAGAGGAGTGCAGAATGATAATATTTTTTTAAAATAATGAATAAAAAGTATATTAAATTAATAAAATAAATGTTACACACACTACCATGGTATCACATGAATGTTTATATAAAGTGACATATACATTGCTAAAGACAAAGCGTTGTTAACGCGTCAACGGGGTCATTAGTATTTTTAAAATAACCAGAAGACTCACCCACCTCATTCATTTACATCATTTGTACCATAAAAGCAACTCACTTGCCTACTACACTAAATATTTTTAAACAAACGAGAATATTCTTTTTTTTTTAAACTTCACGCTGTAACCCGCGTATAGCGGGGTAGGCAGAGGGAACCAGAGAACCTAGTGTTAAGACACTCCATTCTCTTTCAACAATTCCGTTCTCCACTTTCCGCCGAATTGCATCGCGTGTTGAGTGGCAGAACTCAACACCGCGCTTTGCATTGTTACCAAACCCAAGAAATGAAAATACTAAATTTTACATTTCCTGGAGTGGGAATCGAACCCACAACCTGTCGCGTTTACAGTCGTACGCTTGTGCCTCTGCGCCATGACTGGCCATCATTCACTTCCTCCACTAAATCTTTTATAATACCTAGCAAAGTAAGAACCCACTCACCTGACTCACCTGACTCACCTGACTCACTTAAACCTATAAATGTCACTAACAACTCACCTGTCTCACTAAACCAGGCACACTCTTCACGGAGTGTCCCAATTTAACGTGTTTCAATATAACTATTGAGTTATAAGTTATAAAATCACAAAAATGACATCGAAATTTCAAATAGTGATCCTTTCGATGTTCTTCAAACCATCGTTTTCTTATGTATGTTGTGCATATATCACATTTTATGTGATTGGGTTTCTAGAAAAAAAAAATATCTTCACGCTGTGTCCCGCACATGCACGGTAGGCAGAGGGAACCATAGTGTTAAGACACTACGTTCTTTTAACAATTCCGTTCCCCACTTTCCGCCGAATTGAGGCATTGCGTGCTGAGTGGCGGAACTCAACGCCGCGCTTTGCTTTCTCTCTAGGAAATGAAAGTATTGATAATTATAAAACTTTCATTTTCGGGAGTGGGAATTGAATATAAAAAAAAACATACATACACGGCTTCACGCTGTATCCCGCATATAGCAGGGATAAGACACTTCGTTCCCCACTTTCCACCGAATTGAGGCATTGCGTGCTGAGTGGCGGAACTCAACGCCGCGCCAAAGCGCGGCATCCCACATATAGCAAAGTAGGCAGAGGGAACCTGAGAACCTAGTCTTAAGACACTCCGTTCTCTTTCAACAATTCCGTTCCCCTCTTTCCGCCGAATTGCGGCATTACGTGTTGAGTGGTGGAACTCAACGCCGCGCTTTGCCTTGTTACCAAACACAGGAAACGAAAAATTCCATTTCCTGGAGTGGGAATCGAACCCACAACCTGTCGCGTTTACAGTCGCACGCCTGTGCCTTTGCGCCACGACAGGCTGTAAAAATCATGACAAAGAAACATGGCGGTAGGAAATTTTTCAAAAAACACAAATACCCTCACCTTTGTATGAGCTTCTGACATATGAATATTTTTGTCCATTTCATTTCTATATACCTGTATACACCATTCACATTTAAACTTGGCGTCAAGAAAATCTTTTTTTAATTTTCTACCAATAAAACTATCTAACATTTCCAATTTAGTCATTTTAATTACTGTATAGTTAACATTATCATCTATCACTATCTCATTTGTATCATCATTTGGGTCACTAACATGATCTATATCACTTTTCTCATCTTCATTCTCTGTATCAGTGTCTGTATGAGATAGTGTAACAAATTCTGTATCACTATAATTTTCATTATGGCCACTATCATTAGAGTTATCAGTTTCTGTATCTATATCATTTTTAAATATGTATTCATTGTAGTCAGATTGGAATTGTTTTGATAGTTGAGATAGGCATTGAGGTTTCTGTAAAAAGTATTTTTTTTAGCTACATGTTTTATATGCATTAGAAGGTATCCTATCGTATACGCCTGTCGTGGCGCAGATTCACAAGCGTGCGACTGTAAATACGACAGGTTGTGGGTTCGATTCCCACTCCAGGAAATGTTAGTATTTTCAACTTCACGCTGTATCCCGCATATAGCAGGGTAGGCAGAAGGAACCTGAGAACCTAGTGTTAAGACACTCCATACTCTTTCAACATTTCCGTTCCCCACTTTCCGCGTTTTGAGTGGCGAAACTCAACGCGCTTTGCTTTGTTACCAAGCCCAAGAAATGAAAATACTAAATTTTACATTTCGTGGAATGGGAATCGAACCCACAACAACAACGCTTACAGTCGCACGCTTGTGCCTCTGCGCCACGACAGGCAGACAAATGATTTTATTATCAAATACCCATATACAATTTTGGTTAAAATTCTTTAATTTAATATGTGCTACAATCGCAAAGACAAAGATCATACTAATATACTAAGCTAGTCACTCGAACCCTCTAACAAATGCACTCGTACAACCTAACCGCATTTGGCTTAAGGTAAGGTAAGTAAGGCCCGGTGTGAGGAATTCAAAACATGGTTCTTTTTTACATTTTTCGGAAGAAAGACATCTTAAAAATATACTATGAAAATTTAAGACCGAAATTTTAATTATTTTTAAAGTTATAGCTAAAATAAGAGAGAGCGCTGTAGTGTGCAGGGAAAGTGTATGATTCGTCAGCAACAGCAGTTCTGACAGCTCCTTCTTTTATTATCCATGCATCCATTCCATTATATAATATGTATGTACTTGAAAACACCAATACAAATTTATATTTTCTTGTTTAAAAAAATCATGAAAAAACGTCGAAATTTTGGTCATCACACTGGGCTACTACCTTAAGAGAGCCGATGTGTTGAATGACTGAGGGTGGTTGAAGCAATGGCTACAACTCGCCACATCACCAAACTTCCACCCACCTAATTATAATCTATGACTGATTACATGTGTTAAACATGGATACTGATTTTATAAATGATAACACGCCTTGGGAATGAAATGCTCGTTCCAGTGTATTTCAAAGGTAGCATTGTCACTAATAAATAATTGTAAAGCATTGAATTATGAGGAAAAACAAAAACTGACTGACTGACTTTGACTTTGGTAAAGAAAAAAAAAAAAATATATATATATATATATATATATATATATATATATATATTATATAAATACTTACTTTTTGACCATTTATAATATCATACAAATATTTTTGGGCATAACACACTTGGTCCCTAAACTTACAAAGCCGTAGCATCAATGCCTTACACTCCCAACATAAATGAAGATCAGCTGCACCTTTATCACATAGACACTAAAATGTAAATAATTATCATGCATTTAGCCATTTCTGCTCAAAACCTTTTTTCTTAATTAACTTTTTTTAATAGTAAAAGAACCTAATGTTTTAAAATTCTGACAAAATATGTCTTCGGAGCTTTTGCTTTCACATAAAAAATAACTAGTTTCAATGATTTGCATTGTCTCCATAGTAAATGCCTTGAGCGTGCAAAGGATTAAAGAAAGAAAGAATTACATTAAATTAAGTTGAAGATTCAATTACATAGCTCCCTGTTTTATCCTACACCATGGGGTTATCAGAACAAACCTTTTGGCCTCGGCACTCCATTCTCCACTTTCAGCTGCGGTTAGTGTTATCAAACAGAGAAATTAAAATAATTTTCAATACAATCATGAGAAATTAAGTGAGAATCATACCCGCAACCATTTGTTTAGTCAGTTGTTATCCCACTGTGCCATGATGGCCTCTAAACCAGTAAAATAGCAAAATAAGCTACACTTTTTTGTATTTAAATAAATAATATTATTCTATTAATAATACTACATAAATGTTAATACATACATACATAGCTGCATGCTGTATCCCGCATAGTAGGCAGAAGGAACCTAGAGTTAAGACACTCCGTTCCCCACTTTCCGCCGAATTGAGGCATATAAATGTTAATGTGTGTGAATAAATATAATATATTTATAAAAAATATTAATTAACATAAGCTAAGATTACAAGAGTGTAGAAAAAATATATAACATATTTAATATTTATTCAATAATTTAATATTAAATCTCACCTCATAAGCCTCAGAATCAGCAGATACTAAGAAAAACAAATTATCTACTCCATCATCAATATCACTCAATTGTGTTAATCTTCTATCAAAACTTAAACAGGAACAGCATATGTCTTTTAAAGTTAATTGTGAATTCATTTTTTATATAAATAATAATTTATTACTATAGAAAATTATAATTTGTATTCTTCGCTAAAGTTCCCTTTATATAAAAGTCATTTGGGCATATTTTATTAGTAAATTTAAATATTATATTTTCTCCATTAATAAAAAGGGAGGCTATTTATTTTATTATGAATTTTATGAAATTAAAGAAAATTTTGAATTCTTTTAACATCTGTCAAAAGGACCATAATAAACGATACATAGATAAAATAATACATTATGAAAATAAACACACACAAAGATATATTATATCTTTTACATTTCTACACATAAAGTTAAAACGCAGTACAAGTATAATACTAACAATTATTAATAATTATTTATTAATTTCCTGTTCACTTCTTTTAACAGTGACATTCTTATATAGTTTAAAATAGTAGCTTCACGCTTTATCCCGCATAGAAAGATAGTCAGAATTAATTTTAGTGTTAAGATATTCCGTTCATCGCTTTTCCCCGGAATTCGCAACATTAGCTATTGAGTGGTGAAACTCAACGCCGCGCTGTGTCTTGCCAAAAAGAAGAAATGAAAATAATTTACATAATAATCATTTATCCGAGTGGTTATCGAATCTTCAACCCATCGTATCATGATGGCCTCTATGGCCTTTATATTGTTATTTTTTACTGATTTATTTTAAAATTAAATATATATATAAAATACTAAATATATATCGTTGTTTTTTCCAAAAGGACGTATACCACAGATATCTACAAACTAAATGTCAAATTCAAATGACATTTCAATCGAAATTCGAATTTCAAAATAGCTTGTAACGGTTACTGATGTACATGATATTCTAGTTTCATGGTTATTTAAAGTTTTATTTTATAACAAATTGATAATAAAATAACTATTCACCGCTATTTAATTGAAAGCAAATTAAAAATTCAATTATACATTAAGAAAAATGCAATCCAGGTCGAAAGACAGTAAGTATCTAACTTTAACATCATTATAACTTCCTTTTACATAAATTACTAATTAATTTTCATTACAGAAATAAATAAATGTTAGACGATAAGTAAAATGACGATAGAATAGTGTTGTGTAACTGTTTTACCTGAATTTGGTGTGTGATGGTCAGTCTGAAGGAACTTTACTATTACCAGCATGGAGAAAGAAATATAATCATTTCCCCTCATGTGTATGAACCCACATCCAATCGCGTTTAGTCAAATGCTGTACCATTAACGACTCAACAAAAATCAATATATGCTACACTTCTCGTGACTTTTTTGTTTATTTTCTTTTTTTAACTTCACGCTGTATCACACATATGGCAGGGTACGCAGAGGGAACCAGAGAACCTAGTGTTAAGACACTCCATTCTCTTACAACAATTCCGTTCCCCACTGTTTTGCTTAATTTCATATATATTTACTTTAAAAATCATAAATAAAGAATATTATATATAATAAATAAAGAATATAATAATACGAAAGTGGGGAACAGAGTGTCTTAACACTAGGTTCTCAGGTTAAAAATCAAAAATCAAAATCAAAATATTCTTTATTCAAGTACGCTCAAGCACTTTCGAATCGTCAATTTACAAGTATCAGTTGTGTCAGTCCTAACGGAAGATACCACCGGTGAGGAAGGTTACCTCTGCGTATCCTGCTAAATGCAGGATACTGCGAGAAGCTAAAAAAGAACAAAGAACTGAACTGAACTGTATTTCTCTTTCATAATAACAAATTGTTCTACAAAATTCATTAATTCATTAATTTTACTTCCAGAAATGAATGAATTACAAACTATAATAAGTAAAATGCCGATAGAGGTATGTTGTATGACTGTCCTACCTGAATTCGGTGTACGTTGGAAGGATGTGTCCAAAGCAGTAAGAAATGCAAGACTACCTATGACTCCAACGAGTGTGGCCAGAGTTTTATGTCGATATGTTGTTAATACTTTGCCAAAAGAAGATGTTACTGAAATAACGGCTAGATTACGGTTAAAATGTGAGTTTATTTTGATCGTAATAAGTATATATTTCTTAAATTTATTATTATTATTATTATTTTATTTATTTATTTAATACTTTATTACACCAACATTATTTGATATAAATACATAATTAGTGTACAATATTGGTGTAAAGGCGGCCTTATCACCACAGGCGATCTCTTCCAGGCAACCACTATTATGAAAAAGATCTGAGTTCTTAAGAATATAGGTTGGTGTACAAATGTCTTAAATGTTATATTCCTATACCAAACTTACTTAAAGATGTACATGCTAAATATATAAGCTTACATAAATAAAAATATCTATCTATACAATCATACATATTATGTATGTATGAATGTATGTATGTATGTATGTATGTATGTATGTATGTATGTATTTAGTTTGTATTTTTAATTAATATATATTTAATTTTTTAATATTTATATGTAAATATCCTGATTAGTGCATCTCCTACCAATACTTTATACAACTCCAATATCCAAAGGTTGCCTGGAAGAGATCGCTTTAAGCGATAAGACCGCCTTATTGTACTCTATTACTACTTCTATGTTATTTGTTTATTTGTGTGCAATAAAGAATATTTGTATTGTATTGTACATATATATTTATATAAAAATAAATAGCAGAAAATAACAAACTTACATAATCGATAATTACATAAATACATACATATACAATCTATATCGATAGAAGATAGTTTTTAAGATGGCTACGGATCTAAGATGGATAGTTCATTATATATTCATTGTCATCAAAATTTTATTTTATTTGCATTAATATATTTTTGTTCTGTATTTGTATTATATAATTGTATTTCAGTGTATCTTAATTTAAAGTAAAGCATGTTATTTGCTTATTTATTTATTTATATATCCTTTATTGCACACTATATCCTTACTAATATTATAAATGCGAAAGTAACTCTGTCTGTCTGTTACGCTTTCACCCCTAAACCACTGAACCGATTTTGATGAAATTCGGTATAAAGATAGAACTAAACTTGAGAAAGGACATAGAATACTTTTTATCGCGAAAAAATGATAGAGGGGGTTGAAATAGGGGGTGAAAGTTTGTATGGAAGTTCCTTATTGTCAAACATACAATCATGTAAGATTGTTTAACTGTTTATAACTTTGACACATAAATCACTTAACCAATTTTGACAAATAGTCTAGACCTTGGGAAAGACTATAGGATACTCCTTATCATATCGCGCGATATAACCGAATTTCACGCGGGTGAAGCCGCGGGCGGAAAGCTAGTAATAATATAAATGCACAAAAGGTGGACTTAACGCTAAAAAGCATTCTCTACCAGCCGACATTGTCATGTGGGAAATAATGGAATGGGTGCTTAAATACAAAAATAATTAAATATATACTATATATATATTTTAAATAGAATCGATAATAATCATGTTAGGTGGTAGGAGGTTCGTCCTCCGACTGGCTCGCGACCACTATCATGTCAAAGACGAACCGCCAAATATCTAATGATGTGTTCCGGTTCGATGGCATGTAAGCCAGATTTTCCCTTTCCCACCCATCCTTTCCCCAAAATGTGGTGGTTCTGATAGTGGACTACTACATTGTCCCCCTTCCATCAGTATCCTCTTAGGAAAGAAAGTAACGCATCTACAACATCCTAGGTGTTGTAGATGTCTATGGGCGAAGGTTACCACTTTACCATCAGGTGGTCCTTCTGCCTGCTCTGCCGTCCGTTCATCAATAAAAAAATAAAATCAAAAAAAACACATATAAAAATCAAAATGGCAATGTAAAAAAAAGGTACTTTCAATTTGACTTGTATTTTTTAATGTGTAGACAGAACTTTACTAAATGGATCACTTTTGAGTAGTTAGAGATATTCATATTAACACCCTCAGCGCCAGACCCTAAGTGAGCGTTTAAAAAAAATTGTTTTTGTTGGAATGTGCTTAAACTACATATGTCATATATTGTTTTTCACCCCATTTTCCCCTTTTTTCCTTCGATTTTTATCCATGTGACATTTAGATACAAATATGTGTATACTTTGATACACACAAGTTTTCTGTTTTAACGAGTCACACCAACACACTAAATCTTATTTAAAAGTGATTTTTTTTGGTGGTAGGAGGTCTGTCCTCCGTCTGGCTCGCGACCACTATCATGTCAATGACGAAACCGCCAACATCTTATGATGTGTTCCGGTTCGATGGCATGTAAGCCAGGTTTTCCATTCCACCCATCCTTTCCCAAAATGTGGTGGTTCTGAGAACGGAATACTAAGCATTGTCCTCCTCTCCATCTGTATCCTCTTCTAGGTTATAAACGCATCTACAACATCTCTGGAAGTTGTAGATGTTCATGGGCGAAGGTATCCACTTACCATCAGGTGGTCCTTCTGCTCGTTTGCCATCCGTTATCCATAAAAAAAAAAAAAAAAGAATGCATTCAATGAGCCTGCTCTTGCAAATAACAATAGTTTCTGTTTCATCAAAATCGGGCTAGGATTATCGGGATAGGCTTTTTGAAATTTTTTAAAATTATCGTTCCGTCGTTATCGGCTTCCATAGATATCCACGTCACGTGGCGATGGGTATTTATGCGGTGTGTACACGTACATGTACACGTGACGTCACAAAGTAGCGCTACTAGCGCGACCGAGGCTGCACTTTAACGCGACATATCTCACTCATTTTTGAAGATAGAAAAAAAATAAAAACAGATTGTATTTTCTTCAGTTACCTTCTACTTAGACATGCTGTTAGCTGAAAACGTTGGTGTGACTCATTACTATAATTATAGTAAGGATTTTGTTTTTTTCAGACGAAGCTACTAGAAAAAGGACCTGGCATGTAATAAAACTGACAGAACAGATATCAGACGAGCCAGTCAATGTTTTAACAAGGGTTTTACCATCCAGAGTCTTGCAAGCTGTCCGTAAAGTTAAGGGAAGGGAAAACATGCAGCCGGAGGTATTATTCATTTATTAAGCTCACTTGTTTCTAACGCCTGTCGTGGCGCAGAGGCACAAGTGTGCGACTGTAAACGCGACAGGTTGTGGGTTCGATTCCCACTCCAGGAAATGTAAAATTTAGTATTTTCATTTCTTGGGCTTGGTAACAAGGGAAAGCGCGGCTTTGAGTTCCACCACTCAGCACGCAATGCCTCGATTCGGGGGAAAGTGGGGAACGGAGTGTCTTAACACTAGGTTCTCTCTGCCTACCCTGCTGTACGCGGGATACAGCGTGAAGATATGTATGTATGTTCAACATTGATTGATTCAACATTGTAGCGTTTTTTTAGAGAAATATAATGGAATAATTTAAAATTTTAAAGTCAACACAAATAAATATACAGGATGTAGCTATTTTATATATAACTAGCTGTGCCCGCGACTTCTTTCGCATGGAACTTAACAAATAAGTAACATTGTGTTAAAGTTGTAATATCAGAATTTGTTTTTTAAACAATAGTAGCTTAAGTTACTCCTTGTTACATTAGCAATTTGAGAGTAAAAGTCCAGCCATTTCAATGATTAGCCAAAACACACAGAGAGACAGAGAAAAATGGTAAAATGTGCTATTTTTGTATATATATACATACGGTATATACCGTAGATATATTCATATGCAAATAGTAAAAATGAATATTTTAATATTACAAACAGACAATCTAATTTTATTTATATGTATATAAATATATGAAGCAAAAACTTTGGATCCCTTTTTACGAAAATTACGTGGACGGAGCAGTATGAAAGTTGGCACACTTATAGTTTATATGGAGAGAGTGCAGAATGATAATATTTTTTTTAAGTAATACAGTGTGAAGCTAAAATAAATATATATATATATATATAAAAAAACATAATATTCTCCCCATTCCAGATACACACAGTAAAACTAGGTGACCTTATATACATCAGCATACAAATGGTGTCACCCACCAGCGGCAGTTCCATCCTGTATGTGGCAGCCGTGCCCAGAGAGCCAGTGGCACTCGCCAGCACTGTTAAAGGGAATCTCTTGGCAGCTTGTGTTCGAGGTTAGTATGGTAGTGTCTGGACTCTCTTCTTTCTTACTTTAATTTAGCATTAATATTTTAAATAATATTTAGTATTTGCATTTCCTGAGTTTAACAAGGCAAAGAGCGGCGTTGAGTTCCGCCACTTAGCACGCAATTGTTCAAAGAGAATGGAGTGTCTTAACACTAGGTTCTTAGGTTCCCTCTGCTTACCCCGCTATATGCAGGATACAGAGGGAAGATAAAAAAAAAGAATTTAGAGATAAAGCAGGCTTGCTCTTAATAGTAAGCATTTTGGATTTATTCATTTATTCACGCCTGCTTAGGGTCAATAGAAATAGCATAAACACAAAATTAATAAATAAATATTAATCGATTTAACTTATTCAATACTGGTACAAATGTATTTAATTTTTTTTTTCTAGGTCTGGGATATAATAAATTTGAGGATGCAGGACTAAACGGACAGGATGTGTACTCCCTACTACGTATATATAATCACAAACCACAACGAACAGCCTGACTTTGACTGAACCACCTGTCTTGTTCTATGGGTGAGTGTATGGCCGAATAATTTCCGAAAAATATTTAGTTATCAGTGGCGAGGTGTCCATACAACTCGGTTCCCACCGGCTTGCCTAACTTTCCAAAGTACAAGTACAATATCTTATGATGGGTTCCGTCTGGATGGCATGTAAGCCAGGTTTTCCTATTCCCACTCACCCTTTCCTTCAGAATGTGGTGGTTCCGATGACGCACTGAACTGAACTTCCTCCCCTCCTATCTGAACACTAGAATGGCAACGCATTTACAACTCCTTTGGTCTTGTAATGTCCTTGGCGAAGGACAATTTACCATCAGGTGGTCCTCTGCTCGTTTATCATCCTTTACCAATAAAAAAAAAGTATGAGACCAAAAAAGTTGTCAGAAAATGTGGACTTGAAATTTTGAATTGAGTTTGCAATCAGAATATATTGGGTATAAAATTGCAAAAAAACAAGCTCTGACATCTTAAATACTCTAAAAGCTCATATCGAAATTCGATAGTGAAATTACTAAATACTTTCACACATCACCGACTTCCCTAAATATACCCGGCTTCTCTAAATACCGGCTTCCTTAAAATATACACGGCTTCCCTAAATATATATACCGGCTTCCCAAAATATACATCGGCTTCCCCTAAATATATAACGGCTTCCCAAAACTATACACACCGGCTTCCCTAAATATATAACGGCTTCCCAAACTATACATCGGCTTCCCTAAATATATATACCGGTTTCCAAAATATACATCGGCTTCCTAAATATATATAACGGCTTCCCCAAACTATACATCGGCTTCCCTAAATATATATAACGGCTTTCCAAACTATACATCGGTTTTCATAAATATATATACCGGCTTCCCAAAAATATACATCGGCTTCCCTTAATTTACCGGCTTGCCTAACTAAATTTTTCACCCCTCGCCAATGATGTGTGCCAAGAAATCTTTACATGGCGGAATATTCTATAACTTTTGTGTATATGTAGGAGGCTCGTCCTCCTGCCTGCCTGCGACCACTATCATGTCAAAGACGAACCGCCAAATATCTTATGATGTGTTCCGGTCTGATGGGCATGTAAGCTAGGTTTTCCCTTTCCCCACCCATCCTTTCCCGAAAATGTAGAAACCTGATAGCGGACTACTACATTGTCCTCTCCTTCCATTGTATCCTCTTAGGTTATAACGCATCTACAACGCCTCTGGTGTTGTAGATGTTCATATGAAGGTAATCACTACCATCAGGTGGTCCTTCTTGCTCGTTTGCCATCCGTTATCCATAAAAAAAAAAAAAAAAAAACATATGTACAGGTTTTTAATTTTGACAATCTTTCTCACTGGGTGAACTAATTTTGATGATCCTTTTTTTTATATGATGTTTTCATTGTTTCTGATGTCCCCACAAAAATTTTATTAAGATCTAAACAGTAGTTTTTGAGTTATTCGTAAATTTTATTTGAAGTATTTTTTTTTTAAAACTTCACGCTGTATCACGCATAGCAGGGTAGGCAGAGAGAACCAGAGAACCTAGTGTTAAGACACTCCATCCCTTTCAACAATTCCGTTCCCCACTTTCCGTCGAATTGAGGCATTGCGTGTTGAGTGGCGGAACTCAACGCCGCTTTACCTTTGTTATTAAAACCCAAGAAATGAAAAATACTAAATTTTACATTTCCTGGAGTGGGAATCGAATCAACCTGTCGCGTTTACAGTCGCACGCTTGTGCCATAAGACACGACAGGCTTTTTTTCGTCATTATCATTTTGTTGACATTTTTTTTTGTTAGTTTTTTTTTCTTGTTTTTTAAACAGGTCCCCTCAATAACTCGTAACGGCATCGATTATACTTCCCGCGGTCAGATAGAGAAGTGCGCGAGAGGGGTACTGGGTTCGGCTCCCAGTTTGACCAGATTGACAGTTACGGCGGAGAGAGACTTTTTTGATCGTGACAGGTGAGTTTTTAAAATTAGAACAATTAAATATACATTAAAGTATTAATTGCTTGGGATAAAAAAACATATTTGAACGTAGCGGGATTCGAACCCGCGCCTCTTGGACTTCTAAACGTTCGTTGAACGTATGGTTTAGCGATTCTTATACTTTTTCTAAAAATATATATTTTCAGGGAATTTAATTTAAATTAAAATTGTATTATATTTTTTTAATAAAATAAATAAAGAGAACGGATAAATTTTATTATTTAATAAATTTAGAGACAGGGACAGCTTTTTTTTTAGCTTCACGCTGTATCCCGCACATAGCAGAGTAGGCAGAGGGAACCTGTTGAGTTCAACCACTTAGCACGTTCTCTAACTACCCTGTTATGCGAAAATAAGCAAAAAAATATGTATATTCAAATATTCCCCTAAATTGGAATCGAATCCATAACCAATAAATTAATTTTATTTTATTTATTTTGTTCACAGATTAAACAAAAAAATTAAGTTGACAATACAATTAAAAAGTGAAGATATAGCGCAAACGTTACTCTCATGGGCGGTCAAAGGAGCCATATTACCTAATTCAGAGCTCTTCCAAATATTCCACAAAATTAAAACTAATAAAATACGTATAGACGAGGAATAAAATAAAAAAAGTTCAAAAAAAGATCAACATTTAAAAAAAAGATCATATGTTTTAAATAAAGTTCAACTTTAAAAAAATGTTCTAAGCTTTAAAAAATGTTTTAGAATTTTCATATTACTTAACTTAACAAGCTATTCCAAATATTCCACTTAATTAAATATAATAAATTACATATAGAAAAGGAATTAAAATAAAAAAAGTTCAAAAAAGATAAAAATTTCAAAAAAAGATCAAGCGTATCAAATAAAGTTCAAACTTTTAAAAGTATTGTAAGGTTTAAAAGTTTTTTAACAATATGTTGCTTTTGACTATGCAGGATTAACTGTGGAGCTGGTAAAGTAGAAAAAGAAATATTTTTTTTAAGAATGAGGTGGTTCTAGGTTCAATTCATAGTAAAAGTTTATGTAAATTTATGTATGTATGTATGGAGGTGATATGTATTTTTTAACTTTTTAAATTTCTATGTAAAGCGCATTTAAATAGTACTACGTCCCCGTCGACGCGTTAACAACGCGCTGTCTTTTACAACGTATATGTCACTTTATGTAAATGTGAATGTCAAACCATGGTAGTGTGTGTAACATTTATTTTATTAATTTAATATATTCCTATGCATTATTTTAAAAAGATATTATCATTGTGCACTCCTTCTCTATATAAACTATAAGTGTGCCAAGTTTCATGCACCTCCGTTCGCTTAATTTTCGTAAAAAGGGATCCAGTTTCAGAGTTTCAGTTCCAAAGTTTTTTCTTCACGTATTTATATATAGATTGAAAATACTTAATTATATCTATGTCCTATTATAACAATATTTAAATTTTTTTCTATGTTTGCGACATATCACCTTCATACATACACACACACACATATATATATATATATATATATATATATATATATTGAATGTTATATTATGTACAATGTTTTAAGTATGATTTGAAATTAAATAATTTAAATAATAATAAATGAATATCTACTTTTTTACAATTCTTTTATTAAAGACCAAGTCAAAGTCAAATAATTTTATTCAAAATAAGAAGTTACAAGCCTCATTTTTTGAACGTCAAATAATTTACCACCGGTTCACTAAATTTAATGCCTCAGACCTGAGAAGAACCGGCGCAAGAAACTCAGCGGGACTTTTTTTTCAGTCACTACTTCAATTAGCTTCATTTGTATTAATGAAAGATTTTTTTTTTCTTTTTTTTAACTTCACGCTGTATCCCGCATATAGCGGGGTAGGCAGAGGGAAGCTAAGAACTTAGTGTTAAGATACTCCATTTCCATCCAACAATTCTGTTCCCCACTTTCCGCCGAATTGAGGCATTGCGTGTTGAGTGGCGGAACTCAACGCCGCTCTTTGCCTTGTTACCAAACCCAAGAAATGAAAAATTCCATTACCTGTAATGGGAATTGAACCCGCAACCTATCACGTTTACGGTCACACGCTTGTGCCTCTGCGCCACGGCAGGCGTGATGCCGATACGGTGAAAAGTGGGGAACGGTATTGTTGAACGAGAATGGAGTGTCTTAACACTGGGTTCTCTGGTTCCCTCTGTCTACCATGCTACATGCGCGTTACAACGTGAAGTTAAAAAAAGAATAAAGGCCTAGTTAGAAGTCACTCCGTTCTCTTAAGAATTCCGTTCCCCACTTTCCGCCGAAATTGAGACGTTGCGTGCGGAACTCAACGCTACGCTTTGCTTTGCTACCGAGCGATGATATGACTTTTTATTTTTTTTTTTTTTATGGATACCGGATGGCAAACGAGCAGAAGGACCGCCTGATGGTAAGTGGTTACCTTCGCCCATGAACATCTACAACACAAGAGATGTACTAGATGCGTTGCCAACCTAGAGGATACAGATGGAAAGGGAGGATAATGTAGTAGTCCGCTATCGGAACCACCACATTTTGGGGAAAGGATGGGTGGGAAAGGGGAAAACCTGGCTTACATGCCATCGAACCGGAACACATCATAAGATATTTGGCGGTTCGTCTTTGACATGATAGTGGTCGCGAGCCAGACGGAGGACGAACCTCCTACCAAATGCTAAATATTGTTCAATATTTTCATTCCCTCTAGTGTGTATGAACCCACTACCTGCGTTTACAGTCGCACGCTTGTGCCTCAACACGACAGGTCTCTATATATACAATTTAATGGAAATATTTATAGTAACGTAATAAAAAGGCAAAACAAAATGAAGCTCTTATCGAATATATTCAGACTTGGTAAGTGTATATGGTTTTTGATAAAAATTTGAAGTAAATATTTACATATTATTGGTATATATATAATAAAAGATTCAGTGACGTCACTCTCTGTTCTCCGTTTATTACTTTGCTTGTAAGTAATATTATGAATTTGAATCCCTGTCCTGGCGCAGAGGCGCAAGCGTGCGACTGTAAACGCGACAGGTTGTGTGTTCGATTTCCACTCCAGGAAATGTAAAGTTTAGTATTTTCATTTCTTGGGTTTGGTAACAAGGCAAACGCGGCGTTGAAAGAGTTTGAGAATTGTTGAAAGAGAATGGAGTGTCTTAACACTATGTTCTCTGGTTCCCTCTGCTTACCCTGCTATGTGCGGGTTACAGCGTGAAGTTAAAAAAAAAAAGAATAAGATTATATTTTTTTTATATTTATCTTATTGGCCCATTAAAGTTCTAATAGTTTCTATTTCTAATCTATTTCTTAAAAAATTTCAGCTTACTTTTCGATATTCCTCAAACTATTACACGGCTATTTATTATTTGCGGCTAACTTAGAAGATTTTCACACAATCGCTAAAAAACTGGTGCCAGAAGAATTTGCTGATCGTTTAAAAAAAATTGCCTCCAATCCCGCTACCAAAGACCGTGAATATGATTACGAAAGTAGCCTTGAAACTGAAAAACTATATGAGTTGCGAGAAAAAAACGATAATAGACAACAAAGGGGTAAAAAAACAAATAAGTTGGATAAAATCCATCTAAATACTGATGCTACTATAGATTTTGAAGAATTAGTGGACAGAGTTAAAAAACGTATAGAGAAAGAGCTAAAAGATAGGTTAGTTTATAAAAATACTAACAAAGAAGTGGACACTACAATGCCTAAAGTTAAATATTTGACTACACGAAAACAAGAGGAGGAATTAGATGATAAATCTGAGTATATCGATGAAATAACTGATAGGCCAACAAAAAATTATCAAATAGTAACTACAACAACCGTAACAGAAAGATATGAATATGCAGATGCTTTAGAACCAATGTTTAATAATAATAAAAAGAAAACAATAAAAGAAAAAGATTATGATGAATTCAAAAAGATTGAAATGATAAAAAATGATAGTTACGAAGATTACAAGACACCACCAAAAGATACAAACATATATTCAAGTAGAGAGAATAAAAGATTTAAAATTAAAAAAAGTTCTAAATTCAGGGAAGTTGTTCGGAAACCTAAAAAAATAGTTGAATCGAAACGTGATAAGGCAATTTATGTTGATGATGAAGAAGAAGTTAAAGCTAGAACTGAAAACATAGTTTATGATGATCATTTAAGTGGTGTTACATCAAAATCGGGCACTTTTAGACCAACTAGAGAAAGGTATACGATTGTAACACCAAATTACGTTTCTCCGTTAGGCGCGGAGAGATATGATTTCGATGAGCCTCTACCGGAAAAAGACAGAGAGAGGGAACACTTGAAATATTTTGGTAATCCACCAGCTAAGATTAATAAAAAAGTTTTCATATAACTTGTTGTTGTATGATTTATTAACAGATTTAAAAAATGTATGGAGATGGTCAATTTGATTATGAACCAATTTTGATGATATTTATATGACAACTAGCAGTGGCGAGGGGTTAGGATTTTTAGTTAGGTAAGCCGGTAAATTTAGGAAAGCCGATGTATATTTAGGGAGACCGGTAATTTTTAGGGAAGCCGGTAATTTTTAGGGAAGCCGATATATTTAGAGAAAGCGGTATGTCAAGGTATTTCACTGTCGAATTTTGGCGATGACCTTTTTTTTAGGTCTCTAAGATGTCGGAGCTTGTTTTTTTGCAATTTTATGCCCAATATTTTCCTGCCGACCTTTTTTTTAGATCTCAACTTGTTTGACTTTGTTCTTTCGAGCTCCACATTTTATTGACGAGTTTTTTTTTTATTTGTACTTTGAAAAGTTAGACATAGACATATATGGACGCCTTGCCACTGAAGAGTGTTGTACCTAATGTGGTCTCATTTGAATTTAATTAAGATCTGATGAGTAGTTTTTGAGATATTCGTAATAATTGTACTTCTTAGTGCATTTTCTTTGAAGTTGGTTTATGTTCTAATATTAATTATTATTTATTAATTTAATAATGATTCATATTAATTAACCTTGAGTTATTTAAGGAAAGGAAAATGATCATAACATTTTTTGCATAGATGATTCTAATAAACCGGTGTTTTCGATTTCATAAAAATCGGGAAATCCCCTTTTAGTGTTCCTCTACACTCTTTCAATTACCCCCATGCCAATTTTCAACTTTCTTCTTGCGGTAGTTTCTATTATCTACTTAAGAATCATTATTTAAATATTTAATTTCGATATAATGTCTATATATGTTTGGTGGTAGGAGGATCATCCTCCCGTCTGCCTGCGACCACTATCATGTCAAAGACGAACCGCCAAATATCTTATGATGTGTTCTGGTTCGATGGCATGTGTTTCAGATTTTCTCCTCCTTTCCCACCCATCCTTTCCAAAATGTGGTGGTTTTGATAGTGGACTACATTACATTGTCCCCCTTCCATCAGTATCCCCACGTTATAACGCATCTACAACATCTCTGGTGTTGTAGATGTCTATGGGCGAAGGTAAACCACTTACCATCAGGTGGTCCTCTGCCTGCTCTTGTCGTCCGTTATCAACAAAAAAAATATATATGTATGTATATGTATGTATGTATGTATGTATGTATGTATGTATGTGTATGTGTGTATGTATTTGTGTATGTATGTATGTATGTATGTATGTATGTATGTATGTATGTATGTATGTATGTAAGTATATATATAATTATGTATTTAGTTTATACAACCCCAATATCCAAAGGTTGCCTGGAAGAGATCGTTCTAAGCGATAAGGCCGCCTTATTGTACGCTATATATTTATACTTCTCTGTTATTTCTTTATTTGTGTGCAATAAAGAATGCTTCTGTGTTTGTAGTTTCTGTCTGTGTGTGTCAATCAATTGCTGCTAAAATAATGATTTTCATTGCTTCTATTTTTGGTTCTAAAGCTTGGAATTAATTTAATTATAATAATATCAGATAAACATAATTTTTAATACAGACATAACCCCAAAAAATATCCTTAAAAGGATGTCCATTTGTAAGACTGTTACTATTTGTTACGCGTATCCCGCATATAGCAGGGTAGGCAGAGGAACCTGAGAACCATCCGTTCCCACTCTTTCGCCGAATTGAGGCATTGCGTGCTGAGTGGCGGAACCCAACGCCGCGCTTGGCATTGTTAATACCAAACGCAGTGAAACAAAAATTCCATTTCTGCTGGAGTGGGAATCAAACTCCACAACCTGGTCGTGTTTACAGACGCACGCTTGTGCCTCTGCGCCACGACAGGCGTTAAACTATTTTAAAGTTAACATTTATAGAAATATATTAAGACTATAGCTGAAGAGAATACATAAATTATTTTCAGTTTTTCGTTCTACCAAGACTAAATGCGGCGTTGAGTTCCGCCTCATTAAAAAAATCGTAATTGAATTTAAACATGACATGATATGAATCTATCATTGGCGAGGGGGGAAAATTTTAATTAGGCAAGTCGATAATAAGGGAAGCCGATGTATACTTAGGGAAGCCGGTATACATAAATATCTTCAATTTTTATAATCCTTAAATAAGGAAGCCGGTAATTTTTAGGGAAGCCGATATATTTAGGGAAATTGGTATAAGATGTCAAGGTATTTCGTAATCTCACTATAGAATTTTGGCCATGACTTTTTTTTGTTAGGTCTATAAGATGTCAGAGCATGTTTTTTGCTATTTTATACGCAATATTTTCCTGGCAACCTTTTTTTAGCTCTCAGACCTTGTTTGTATTTGTTTTTTCGACCTCTATATTGTAGTGGCGAGCTTTTTTTTAGGTGTCATACTTGTACTTGAAAAGTTAGGCAAGCCGGAGGCAATCGAGTTGTGTGGACGCCTCGCCACTGGAACCTATACTTCTTTAAGCCCTAAACTTGGATACTCTATATGGATAATAAAAAAATAAATAAATTGAAATCATTTATTACATAGCACCTTACAATAATATAATACAATCATAATATTTGTCTAAAACATTATAAATCCCTTTATATATATATATATTTTTTAAATTTACGTCGATTTAGTTTTGTTGATGCTTCTCGCTACTCTAATCTGTGGGTCGGGATACATATCTGGAAGGAAAACAATTTTTTTTTATTTTAAAATATTTTTACAGACCTCGGTTGACCTTCTAGATCATTGATACTGGAGGTAGGTCACGTAAAAAGCATGAGGACCTCCCGGAGGGCATGCATGAAGAGGTTAATGACCGTGGACGAGGCGAAAGAGGTATGCAGGGACCCTGGCGTCTGGCGTTCCAGAACTCTGACTACCCCGCTAGGGATAAAGCTTGAAGTTAGGTGGGTAGGTAAAGGTTTTTCTACGTTTCTAATTCTGAGTACGGCAAATGTAATGAAATTCTGAAGCTACTTGCCGCAAACTTGTATCGTCAAGAGGAGGATTAAAAGTATAAAATTTGTTTTGAAATATCAATGTTGAACGTACATACATAGCTTCTCGCTGTATCCCGCATATAACAGGGTAGAGGGAACCTAGTGTTAAGACACTCCGTTCCACACTTTTCGCCGAATTGAGGCATTGCTTGCTGAGTGGCGGAACTCAACGCCGCGCTTAGCCTTGTTACCAAACCCAGGAAATAAAAAAATCTATTTCCTGTAGTGGGAATCGAACCCACAACCTGTCGCGTTTATAGTCGCACGCTTGTGCCTTTGCTTGTGCATTTAAAATGACGTGAATTCACGTCAGCGCCAATCAGAAATTTTATTGTTATTTATTTAATAATAATAATAGAATTAATAAGAAATAAGTCTATAAAGGACTTACCATATAGAAGTTCTCTGCCAAGTCTGGGAGAAAAATTGAAATTCCTGCCGAGTCTGGGTGAGAAGTAGTTGGTCCTTGGATCTGCCATTACTGGGTCAGGTCTGTAATGATATATACGATTTTAAACCGAATTTTAATTTACATATTTAGGAAACGTATAAAAATTTGAACGCAGCGGGATTCGAACCTGCGCCTCTTGGGAACCGTCCAAGTGCATTACACACAGCAACCACTAAGCCATGCGTTCTACATACAGCTGCGTGCTGCGAATTTCTCTACAGAGATGCTAACAACATAAATAAGTTGCAACAAGCGTACAAAAATTTCGACGCAGCTGGATACAGAACGCATGGCGTAGCGGTCCGAGCGTGAGGACGGGAGACTAGAGGCGCGGGTTCGAGTCCCGCTGCCTTCAAATTTTTACCCGTTTTCTAAATATGATTTTCGTTTCCTAAGTGTTTGATTTTCTACTTTCTTTACGACTGTATTTATGTTTATTTTGTTTGTGTGTTAGCGCTTAACTTTGTACTATTTGAACCAATTGATAATTCTTTTATTTTATATGATCATTTGATTAACGCCTGCCGTGGCGCAGGCACAAGCGTGCGAATGTAAATGCAACAGGTTGTGGGTTCGATTCCCACTCCAGGAAATGTAAAGATTAGTATTTTCATTTCCTGGGTTTGGTAACAAGGCGAAGTGCGGCGTTGAGTTCCGCTACTTAGCACGCAATGCCTCAATTCGGTGGAAAGTGGGGAACGGAATTGTTGAAAGAGAACGTAGTGTCTTAACACTAGGTTCTCGGGTTCCCTCTGCCTATCCTGCTATATGCGGGATACAGTGAGAAGTTAAAAAAAATGAGATCGGACGAGTAGTTTTTGAGTTATTCGTAATAATTTTACTTTATACTGCGTTTTATTTAAGGTTGGTTTCGGTTTTTCGTCATAGTGTACCTTTCTTCATCAGCAGGAGTGGCGGGCATCCTTTCAGGCAGCTTCCTTCCCAAGCGTGGAGTGAAGTCGATGTTTTCGTATCTCTTCTCCTGGTCGAGTGCGCGACCCAATTTCGGTGTGAAAATGACTTTTTTCATTACTGAAAAAAATCGTGTGTAGAGGAGCATGAAACTTGGCACACTTATAGTTAATGTGGAGAAGGAGTGCACAATGATTATATTTTCTAAAAATAATGCATAAAAATATATTAAATTAATAAAATAAATGTTACACACACTACCATGGTTTGACATTCATGTTTATATAAAGTGACATATACGTCACTACGCAACGCGTTATTAACGCATTTACGGGGACGCTGGTATACGAGTATATAGAATTTATTTGATATCTTTTTTTTAGCTTCACGCTGTATCACGCATATAGGAGGGTAGGCAGAGGGAACCTGAAAACCGACGTGTTAAGACACTCCGTTCCCCACTTTCCGCCGAATTGAGGCATTGCGTGCTGAGTGGCGGAACTCAACGCCGCGCTTTACCTTGTTAAATTTTAAAGAACGTTATTCTGATATTGTGTGCCAGGGCATAGTATTCAATATGGATTTGGTAACTTCAAGGTTTTTCTGTGTATCGCAGAGATAACCTAGTGTCAAGACGTTGTTGTTGTTGATACTAGCGTCCCCGTTAAAGCGTTAACAACGCGTTGACTTTAGCAATGTATATGTCACTTTATATAAACATGGATGTCAAACCATGGTAGTGTGGTAATATTTATTTTATTACTTTAATATATTTTTTATGCACTATTTTAAAAAAATATTATCATTCTGCACTTTTCTCTATATAAACTATAAGTGTGCCAAGTTTCATGCTATGTCCGCGTAATTTTCGTACAAAGGGATCCAAAGTTTTTGCTTCACGTATATGTCATTTTCATAGTAAAAACTGACCTTCTTGCTGGGACAACCAAAAAACAATTTCAATCATATTCCTTCTTGTTTATTTACCTTTAGGTGCGGCATCAGCTTGCATTTCGTAAGGTAACTGTTCGTAATAATATTTCAAAGCATCAGCTGCTTCCAGCAGTCTAAGAAACGTTGTTCTGGAATAAAACAGATAATAATTAAAACGCCTGTCGTGGCTTGAGGCACAAGCGGGCAAATGTATACGTGACAGGTTGTGGATTCGATTCCACTCCAAGAAATTAAAATTTTAAATAATATTTAATATTTTCTATTCCTGGGTCTGGCAACGAGGCAAAGCGCGGCGTTGAGTTCCGCCACTCAGCACACAATGCCTCAATCCGGCGGAAAGTGGGGAACGGATTAGAGAACGGAGTATCTTAACACTAGGTTCTCTGGTTCCCTCTGGCTACTCTGCTATATGTGGGATACAGCGTGAAGATATAAAAAAATAAATAAAGAGATGTTAAAATAAGGAACGTAAATGTGAAAAGAGAACGGAGTGTTTCAACACTAGGTTCTCTGGTTTCCTCTGTCTACCCTGCTATATGCGGGATACAACGTGAAGCTAAAAAAATATCCTAATACTCGAGTAAAATCAGGACGATAGTGTCATACCTGTCATCTTCATTAAGCAGTGATAGTGATCTCTTGCCCAACCGGGGACCGAACCAGAGACCACCGCGGTCGCTGTGAGCGCCTCTGTCTAAGCCATCGTCCTAGAAACATAATAATTAAAATATATATATTACATTAACACCTGACGTGTCTTGGGGCACAAGCGTGCGACTGTAAACGCGACAGGTTGTGGGTTCGATTCCCACTCCAGGGAATGTAAGTTGTTATTTTCATTTCCTGGGTCTGGTAACAAGGCAAAGTGCGACGTTGCCTTAAAAAACCGCCACTCAGCACGCAATGCGTCAACTCAAAGTGAAAGAGGAAAGTGGGGAACGAAGTGTTTTAACACTGGGTTCTCGGGTTCCCTCTGCCTGTCCTGCTATATGCGGGATACAGCGTGAAGCAAAAAAAAAGAAATCGTCACTTGACACGCAATGTCTAGAATTGGGCCTAGAACTTGGTTCTCTCTGACTGCCCTGCTATAAAGAATATAGTGTGGAGCAGCTCTTTTAAAAATATAATTAATAAATTATTTGTACACCATATTTATACCATGTTTAGAAAAATGAAAATATTAACAAAAAAGAAAGCTGACTTAATATAAAATGAACTAAAAATCTAAATTATTAGAAATAGCTCAAAAACTACTCGCCAGATCTTAGCTAAATTAAAATGGGACCGCATCAGAAGTTAGAGACTAAGGACGGGAGTTGATTTTAACCTTTTCCGTCTAAGTCCATGGAAGATTGGGGTGTTCTCGGCTCACTAGCCGAGCGACGGCGAGGAGGAGCACCGTGAGGTTTTAGTGGGTCTACGGATAACGTCTGCCGTTCCGGAATCCCATATAAACCATCCGAGACCCAAATCGGGCGGGTATCCATAACTGATTTTATCACGATAAAAAAAAGAAAAAGAAGCACTACATAATTAAAGACAATAAGCTTTACGCCTAAATAAACAAAATTAAAACCAATAAAATATATGTAAAATAAAAATCTTATTTATAAGAAAGAACACAGTACATCCACAATATAAATAGTTAGGTAGAGAGAGGAGCTTGGACAGTGGAGGCGTTAATACATTTTTAAGGGGCTCTTATACTTACAATTAGGCCCCAGGTACTGTTCGGAGCAGTAGCATAAGGGTATGTTTAATATAATGATTAATATTAAATTAATAAATAATAATTAATATTTAATATTTTCATTTCCTCGCTCTGGTATCCGAGACAAATCGCGACGTTGAGTTCCGCAACTCAGCACGCAATGCCTCAATTCGGGGGAAAGTGGGAAACGGAAATGTTGAAAGAACGTAGTGTCTTAACACTTCGGTTGTCAGGTTCCCTCTGCCTAACCTGCATGTACGGGATACAACGTGAAGCTAAGGAGCTTCTTCTCAAAAATAATAAAATATAAACCTACCTTCGTGTTATCAGTTGCTGCCAAAACGTGAATAAAAGAGAAAATGATTAAGAAAGAGATGAAGAGATCAGAGGAAGAAAACATTGTTTTTGTTTTAATGTTGTGTTGAGTGATCGTAGTACACTGATATCTAAGGCAGTTAGGGTGCCCTTTTATACTAGAGGTGATTGAAAATTTATGTTAATGAAAGGGGAGGTTGGGGATTTAAGGGTTGAAATTCTCTCTATAGAGATTCTAACAAAAAAAGTGGTAAAAAGCGTATTAGAATTTCGATGTAGTTTGATAAGAACGTATAGTAGAGTTGGCTAGAGCGCTTGAACGGTTTCCAACAGGAGCAGGTTCGAATATTTTGCTCAATTTTTTATACATTTCTAAGCATTTTTCTTTTCTTAGTGCCTGTGTTTTTAGAAAAAATATTTAAATAATTTAAATTTGTTTTCAAGTAATCCTCGAAAGGATTAACAATTAAAATTTCATTTTGGTAATCAGCGTATAATATTTGTGTAGAATATCTTAAAATAATCATCATGTCATAAACGTCTTCATACATGCCCTCCAAATCATGAGATCCCGGAAAAAATGTAGTGGCCGCTGCAGTCCGCCAGCGAAATCACCACATTCTGGGAAAAGAATGGGTGGAAATAGGAAGAACCTCGCTTACATTTCGTTGAACCGGAACACATCATAAGATATTTGGCGGTTCGTCTTTGAGGTGATTGTGAGACAGTCGGAGGACGTACCTCCTACCACAAAACTACTGGGATACCCGCCTCTTCTACTCAGCGGCAGAGGGAAATTGTACTCTAACCCCGTCCTCGCACAGAGAAAAAGTACGAAGAAAAGTTGCGGGCGACAACTAGTATACAAATAATCCATTTATTTCATAAAACAAATTATAAACTGCGCATCGATATAGACAGTGTATTTTTTACTACATTGTCCTCCCCTTCCATCTGTATCCTCTAGGTAAGCAACACATCTACAACATCTCTGGTGGTGTAGATGATCATGGGCAAAGTTAACCACTTACCATCAGGTGGTCCTTTTGCTCGTTTGCCATCCGTTATCCATAAAAAAAAAACAAGTTCATTTTAGAACAGAGGTTTTAATTTGCCAAGTGTCCCCAACCTCCCTATTGGCTTAAAGTGTTAGCAACAAATTGATATAAATGCGACAATAAGACAAAGATTATCGGGGAACTAATATTGATTTCTATTTATATACACACTAGTTTCTTAGCGCGGTTTTGTTTGTCTATTACTATTTTTTTAAATATATCTTTCATAGTATGGTGGGTAGAGACAATGTAGTGTCTAGGCACTCTGTCCTCCACTGATTAGTAATTTTCTTGGGAAAGTATTCTATATCGTATTAAGTTTTACTAGATCGAGCAAATGAAAATATTTCTGAAGATAATTGAATCGATGAGTGCAGAAACAACGTAAGTCCGGATTTTCAAATTTTGCAAGAGGGAGAAACAAGTGTATAACTTGCCTTTCTAAGCTAGTTTAAATCGATTACGATTTTTTGCATTTTTTGTGATTTACGTTGTTTCTGCACTCACTGATTCAATTGCCATAGAAATTTGAACGAGGCGGGACTCGAACCAGCACCTTTTCTTTTTTTAGCTTCACGCTGTATCCCGCATATAGCAGGGTAGGCAGACCTGAGAACCGTTGAGACACTCCGTTCCCCACTTTCCGCCGAATTGAGGCATTGCGTGCTGAGTGGCGGAACTCAACGCCGCGCTTTGCCTTGTTACCAAACCTGAGAAATGTAAATATTAAACTTTTATATTTTCTGGAGAGGGAATCGAACCCACAACCTGTCGCGTTTACAGTCGTACGCTTGTGCTTCAAGACACGACAGGCGTTACATCTTTTATGTAATAAATTTTACTTTTTTGTTTAAACCTTTATTATTATATCTATTAAGCAATAATTATAAAAAAGAAACCAACTGAACCAATTCTTCAAATTTAGGAAGCAAATACAAATAAAATAAGCTATTAAAGCTAGTTATGTGTTATATATTTGAAATGTGCTAATTAAGTCCTTTCATTTGACACCCCACACGGTACCCATCAACGATTTTTTTTGTTTTTATTCATGACGCAATTGCCTCTAGAGAGCGCCGTATTGAATTAGGAGTGACGTCACATATCTAAGAACACTTGGAGTATGAATACACACCTTAATTATATAATTCGGTCCAGAGGTTTGGAAGATATGAGGTTATAAAGAATATTACAAGCATACATGATACGTGCGAAAAACATAACCCTCCTCTGACAGTAGGGTAAAAATAAAAAACAAAGGTATAACTTCTTCACAATTCAAACCCCCTACCACCGTTTTCAAAAACCAACACAATATTTTTACACTTAAAATCAAAAGTGACCATAAAATGATAATTTAGTAAATAAGGAAACAGGACATTTGGAAGGATGTACCATATTAGTGTCATTTTACAAGATCTTTTATACTTCAGCCTGTCGTGGCGCAGAGGCACAAGCGTGCGACTGTAAACGCTACAGATTGTGGGTTCGATTCCCACTCCAGGAAATGTAAAATTTATTATTTTCTTTTTTTGGGTTTGGTAACAAGGCAAAGCACGGCGTTGAGTTCCGCCACTCAACACGCAATGTCTCAATTTGGCGGAAAGTGGGGAACGGAAATGTTGAAAGAGAATAGAGTGTCTTAACACTAGGTTCTCTGGTTCCCTCTACCTACCCTTCTATATGCGGGATACAGCGTGAAGTTAAAAAAAAATATTCTATACTTCAGACCATCGTGACTGTGTGACAGTGTGACTGTAAACGCGATTGGTTATGCTTTCATATATATGAGGGGGAATTATTATTTTCATTTCTTCGCTCTGGTAAGTCAAAACTGGTTTCGTCACCTTTTTTTTAGCTTCACGCTGTATCCCGCATATAGCAGGGTAGACAGAGGGAACCTAGTGTTAAGACACTCCGTTTCCCACTTCAGCAGCATTTTATATAGATACGAGTATATTATACAAATATACTTACGTAAGTAATACCATCGTGGTGCAAATAAACATCCTTTAACTGTAAGCGCGTGGTTGTGAGTTCGATTCCCGAGGCGTTAAACTATTTTTTATCAAATATTATTCTCATTTTGTAACGAACTTCCTTATCTCGCATTGCGAAAGGGGGCTACACGTAAAAAATGAAGACCAAAAGTTGTAACGACACCTTTTGCGTGCGCGTGTTTCTCTGTTTCTCTCTCTCTCTCTCTCTCTCAGTTTATACAGGATTTTTGTACATATTTATCATGTATACAACTTCGTTTCATCCGGGTATCCCTTAACACCTCTCATCTTTTTTTTTATCTACCATGTCAAAGCGCAGCATTGACTTCTGTAACTCAACACGCAATGTCTTGATATTGGGCGATACGGAAAGAACGTAGTGTCTTAATACTAGGTTCTCTCTGTCTACCCTGCAATGCGTGATAAAGCGTGAAGCCAAACACATAATAACTTACACTTACACACACTTTTTTTATGGATAACGGATGGCAAACGAGCAGAAAATCCACCTGATGGTAAGTGGTTACCTTCGCTCATAGACATCTACAACACCAGAGATGTTGTAGATGTGTTGCCGACCTAGAGGATACAGATGTAAGGGGAGGACAATGTAGTAGTCCGCTATCGAACCACATTTTGGGGAAAGGGTGGGTGGTAAAAGAAAAAACCTGGCTTACATGCCATCGAACCGGAACCATCATTAGATATTTTGCGGTTCGTCTTTGTCATGATAGTGGTCACGAGTCAGACGGAGGACGAACCTCCTACCACCCAACTACTGGGATACCCGCCTCTTACGGGACGCTATCCAGCGGCGAAAGGGAATTGTATTCTAAACCCGTCCCCTCACAGGGAAACAACGCTTATACACTTTTAATGATTACTATTAAAAAAACGTGTGTCAAGGTCATAATTAGCAAGTTGTGTTTGCATTAATATAGTTGTACAATTTTTTTTTTTTTTTTTTTTAACTTCACGTTGTATCCCGCATATAGCAGGGTAGGCAATAGTAAAACCGGTAGAGAAACCTAGTGTAAAAACACTCCATTCTCTTTCAACAACTCGAACCCTCAAATAATAAACAATAAACAAACATTTGGTAGGTAAGCAGCTGACACGCTTCCTCAATGTGCATTCAGTTAGTCAACTGAGACGCGCGAATTGGTTTTCGAACGGTATCATGTAATGGGTAACAATAGGTATTTATTTTTTGTGGTTTAATTTTAGTGTGGTAGCCTTTTTTATATATTTATTTTGGATCACTACAGACACGTAGTAAGTATTTTTTTTTTTTTTTTTTTTTATGAAAGCGACAAGGCAAACTCCTTGTTCTGGGTCACCTGATGCGATCCCTCGCCGCCCACGGTCTCCGTGTACCACCAGAGTGAGCTGCTATGGTGTTCCCCGGCCTTTGAGGTGGGAGTAGCCGCGCTTTTTGAAGGTACCCATTTCGTATCGACCTGGAAAACTGCCGCAGTAGGCCATTACACAGTTCAGTGGCAGTGGAAGGAAATTCTCGAAACCGCACAGTACTGGCGCCACGCATCCAGGTATTGTGGATGGTATTTCAAGCTTGTGTGGCGTACCGGTGTGGTTTGAAAATCCCGGTGGCAGGAATCAATCAGGGAAGTAACTTGGCAATTTCATCATATTTTTATATCACTTAACTAAGCTTTTAGGAAATAAGCATAATTCTTTCCAAAGAGAGCCCGGTTGTATTTTAGTTGTCTACTTAATATATTATTATTAGCTTCTTATTATAACTACAATACTTAACATTACTTAACATTATTTTAACATTACTCAATGTTCCTCAATATTACTTAATATTACTCAATATTACTCAATATTACTTAATGTGATACTTATTATATTCTAACTTCTATCCTAGTGAATCTCTGGGCTGCCTTCAGAGGATATGAGTTTCTAGGGATATGGAAGGTATAATCGAGCACACAGCAGGATAGTCAGAGAATATAGTGTTAAGATACTCCGTTCGCCTGTCGTGGCGCAGAGGCACCAGCGTGCGACTGTAAACGCGACAGGTTGTGGGTTCGATCCCCACTCTAGGAAATGTAAAACTCAGTATTTTAATTTCTTGGGTTTGGTAACAAGGCAAAGCGCGGCGTTGAGTTCCGTCGCTCAACACGCAATGCCTCAAATCGGCGGAAAGTGGGGAACGGAATTGTTGAAAGAGAATGGAGTGTCTTAACACTAGGTTCTCCTACCCTGCTATATGCGGGTTACAGCGTGAAGTTAAAAAAAAAACTTAAATTGTTTTCTGGCAGCGTTGAGTTCCACCACGTAAAACTCTCGAATATGTTGAATTCTATGCGGGAAAAAGTGTAAAGCTAAAAAAATATTATCAAAGAAAATATGGAGCAAAACTTACATTTTTATTTTTAATAATATTAATGATTCGATTTTTTTAATTACTTTAAACGCAATGATATTGATTCCTATAAAAAACACAGCACGCAAGCAGTTAACGGATTTTTTTTAACTTCCAAAGCTACACACTGTATCCCGCACACAGCAGTGTGAAGAGAACAAAAGATGTGTGTGTGTGCAGAACCATAGTGTAACAAGGCAGACGTGTTAAGACAGGCGTGATAAGACAAAGTTTTTAGTCCATGAATGTGTAATATGGGGAACCTGTACATTTAATTTATTGGTCCATTCGACTAAAGTTTATTTGTGAGTACTGGGGGCATTATTTGTCCCCTTTTGTGAGCTTAAGGGCAAGACACCTGAGAAGCTACGGATGCGGTTTAACCGATTTCCCGGGTCCTCCTTCCATATCGAAGACGGCTACCGCAGGGGTTTTAATGGGTAAAAATCCCACATAACCCAGTTCCCCAGGCTGGGTATCTATGGAAGATTTCGCCTGCGTTATTAAAAAATAAAAAGAAAGAAAAGGCGTGTTAAGACAGACGTGTTAAGACAGACGTGCTAAGACAGACAGTGTCTGTTCTCTTTAGATTTCCATTCCACAATGTTCGCGGATTTATTTTTTTTTTGAAGCTGGTTAAAATTCTTCTTGGTTCCCTATCGTTTAACACGACATCCTTGCGTATAGGTACAGGGATAATTCAAAGTAATTCATTGTGCATCCGACCACACTTGAACGGATACCGCCTTCGAAATGATGAGTAAGTCACTTTTATACTAACTAGTGTCGCCTTTGACGCGTTAACAACGCGTTGTCTTTAGCCATGTATATGTCACTTTATATAAACATGAATATCAATTAGTGTGTGTAACATTTATTTTGTTTATTTAATGTACTTTTTATGGATTATTTTAAATAAATTTAGTTATCATTCTGCACTCCTTCTCTATATTAACTATAAGTGTGCCAAGTTTCATGCTCCTCCGTCGCGTAATTTTCGTAAAAAGAGGTACAAAGGTTTTGCTTCACGTATTTATATATAGATATCTTAAAAGGAGAACGGAGTGTCTTAACACTAGGTTAAATTTGGCATAGTTAAAGTTTATAGGAAGAAGGTTTTCCCATTCCCACCCATCCTTTCCCCAAAATGTGGTGGTTCCGAAAACGGAATACTACATTGTCCTCCTCTTCCATCTGTATCCTCTATGTTGGCAACGCATCTACAACATCTCTGGTGTTGTAGATGTTCATGGGCGAAGGTATCCACTTACCATCATGTGGTCCTTCTGCTCGTTTGCCATCCGTTATCCATAAAAAAAAAAAAAAAGTGCAATCAATATAATGCATTAGAAACGTATAGTATTAAATTAAATATTTATATGTGATGGCCTGTCGTGGCGCAGTGGTACAAGCGTGCGACTGTAAACGCGACAGGTTGTGGGTTCATACTCACTACAGGGAATGACAATATTAAATAATATTTAGTATTTTCATTTCCTTGCTCTGGTAACACGGCAAGGCGTGGCGTTGAGTTCCGCCACTCAGCACGCAATGCTTCAATTCGGCGGAAAGTGGGGAACGGAGTGTCTTAACACTAGGCTTCCTCTGCCTACTCTGCTATATGCGGGATACAGCGTGAAGCTATGTATGTATGTATGTTGTATAAGCAATTTCATAAAAACAGGATATAAATTTGACTGTTTCTTTTTTATGTGTATTATAGCTAGTGCTTCTAATGTGGTCCTATATAAATTTAGTTAAGATCTGAGAAGTAGTTTATGAGTTATTCGTAATAATGTTACGGCTTAGTGCGTTTTATTTAAAGTCGGTCTTCTTTTTTTGTCACATGAATTATAAACCTAAATACATTGGTATTTTACTAGAACTAAAAATTGCACAAAACGATAAGGAAATGACGCGTTATATTTGTAATATTTAACTATATTTCCTTATATGTAAAATATATTAATAATATGAAATTACAATTTTTTCCCATTCTCCGCTTTCCGCCCAAAGTTTTTTGATCCGTAACAGATCAAAAAAGGGAGAGGAATCTTTAAGAGAACATAGTGTTCAGGTGAGGGGTGAAAATTTTAGTTAGGCAAGCCGGTAAATTAAGGGAAGCCGATGTATATTTAGGGAAGCCGGCATATATATTTAGGGACGCCGGTATATATAGGGAAAGTGGTATAGGATGTCAAGGTTTTTAGTAATTTCACTATAGATTTTTGGCGATGACCTTTTATTCTTTTTAAGTCTGAAAGGCACTTTTATGCCCAATATGTTCCTGGCAACCTTGTTTACTGGCGAGCTTTTTTTTAGGTGGTTTTGGTGGTTAATTATACTTACTGAAACTGAAAAGTTACCCAAGCCGGTGATAATCGAGTTGTATGGACGCCTACCCCCCGGTAGTATCTTAATACGTCGGTTCTCAGATTTTTTTATATGATTACCTCTCACATCATAACTAAATTTAAATAGGACCACACCAGAAGCACTAGCTAACTTATAAGAAAAGAATCATGCGGTAACCCACAAAAAAATATAATTTCCAACTTTTTTTTAACCTCACACTGTATCCCGCATATAGCAGGGTAGGCAGAGGGAACCTGAGACCTAGTGCTAAGACACTCCGTTCTCTTTCAACAATTCCGTTCCCCACTTTCCACCAGATTGAGGCATTCCGTGCTGAGTGGCGGAACTCAACGCCGCGCTTAGCCTTGTTACCAAACCCAAAATTAAAATGCTTAATTTCCTGGAGTGGGAATCGAATCAACAACCTGTCGCGTTTACAGTCGCACGCTTGTGCCTCAAGCCACGACAGGCGTTATCTCAAATTTTTGAAGTCGGTTAAGATGATTTAATCTACATCCGTCCATGATGATCTCAAGTTCCCTCTGCTTATTGATGATATAAACATTCACTTGAGTGAAATGGAGTCAACAACAATATATATTTCTTGGAGTTATGAATATATTACTAGATGATTCAGATTTCACAAGGATATCATAGAAATTTAGTTTTTTCCTGTTTTTCATTATTTTATTGTTATTTGTTTATTTATTTATTCCAGTAATACATTGTTATAGTATTTTTAGATTAAAGGTGCAAATCATAAACTCCTTCGAGTTTTACCGTGCACCAGTGCAGTCAAACATTTATAACTACAAAAAAATGATTTAAAACAGTAATTGTAGATATCACATTCAACATTCATTCAACAACATTCATTCATTCATTCATTCATTCAACATTCTACTACATATTTGAAACAATACAAGCTAAGAAATCAATAACAAGTTAAAATAATAATAATAATAACTTTATTTGTTTAAAACAGAATTTTTACAAAAACAGAAATTTGTGGTAGAAATCTTCTTTTAAGCATATAGTGCCTGTATTAGGAGATACCGCCCTTCCAAAATAAAATGTACTATAATTATTTAATCTGTTAATTTACAGTAAAACAACTTAAATTACGTTTATATGTGCATGTTAGTGTGTGTGTGCGTGTGCATGTGCGTGTGGATATGAGTGTGTGTGTGTGCGTGCGTGTGTGTGTGTGTGTGTGTTCTTGTGTGTGTATGTATTTGTGTACATGTCATTAAAAATGAAGGTAGATTTAAATTAACAAGTCTAATATGTATTATAAACAAAAGACATGGATTAAATTGGCATGTACAGGCTGTTGATTTTTTTTCTTTTTTTACGTGTTAGTAACGTTTTAGGGTTGGTTTTATGTGTTTGTGTGTTATTGTGTTTCTCACTGTCAGTGGTAGTTTATTAATAAGGTTAAGTATGACATACTTCAATGATCTTTTGCCATATATGTTACAATAGTTAGGACAATAGGAAATGTTACATGTTTAAGACTTTGTTGTGCTGTGGAACAGCGTAACTGTAAATACAATTGGTTGTGAGTTTGATTCCAATTAGGGGCAATATTAAAATATTTTTTATTTCCTCGCTCTGGTAAGGCAAAGTATGATGTTGAGTTCCGCTTCTTAATAAGTTTTTTTTTTCAACTCCACGCTGTATCCCGCATGTAGCGGGGTAGGCAGAGGGAACCAGAGAACCTAGTGTTAAAACACTCATTTGTCTTTCAACAATTCCGTTCTCCACTTTCCGACGAATTGAGGCATTGCTTGTTGAGTGACGGAACTCAACGCCGTGCTTTGCTTTGTTACCAAACCCAAGAAATGAAAATACTAAATTTTACATTTCCTGGAGTGGGAATCGAACCCACAACCTCTCGCGTTTACAGTCGCACGCTTGTGCCTCTGCGCCACGACACTTAATATGTAATGTTTTGAAAAAAAAATTAACATTTTTTATCCATTACAAAAAGCTTTAATTCCACTAAAGAAGGTTTCATTTTATTTATTTTTTTTAACTTCACGCTGTATCCCGCATATAGCAGGGTAGGCAGAAGGAACCTGAGAACCTAGTGTTAAGACACTCCATTCAACATTTCCGTTCCCCACTTTCCGTTGTTAACGCCGTGCTTTGCCTTGTTACCAAACCCAAGAAATGAAAATACTAAATTTTACATTTCCTGGAGTGGGAATCGAACCCACAACCTGCCACGTTTACATTCGCACGCTTGTGCCTCTGCGCCACGACAGGCGTTGTCGAAAAAAGTTTGTAGTTTATGATATACTAATAAAATAATATTCTGTATTTTTCCAGTGAAACTACTTTTGTTCACGTTACTGGTTACAGTAACCACTGCGTACCCTCTAAAAGAAGATGAAGATATAACAGCAATCGAAGAACTGAAGAAAAGAGAAATAGATGATCTAAAAAAAGTGCTGGACGACGTGTCATACGTTACCAAATTCAAGAACATGATGGCAGATTACGTGAAATCCCAGTACAACGAACTGACGGTCCACGACATGGAGAAGATCCAAGAATATTTAGAGGACTTCTGTCATAAATTTGCAAAAGACCTTAAAGATATCATAGAAAATGCTGAAAACTTGAAAGAAATTGATAAAATTGATGATGGGTTACCAGATTCAACGTTTGAAGATGTTAAAAATTGTATAAAAAATGAATTGCCAAATATAAAAGAGGAGACAGCAGACCAAGTGACTTTTGCTTTGAGAAGGAATATTTATACGACAAGGCAGAAAATTGACCAGGTTATAAGAGAATCGCAGAAGGCTGCGATTGATAACTCTTAATTGCTTTTTGTGAAATGTAATGTCTATATCTATTGTTGTAATAAAATCCTGTTACATTTTCTTTTCCTGCAATATGATATATTTGAAAAAAGTATTTTTAATTAATATTTTATTAAAATAACACATAATTATAAATAACAAAAACCCAACTGAACCAATTCTTCAAATTTAAGAAGCAAATACAAATAAAGTAAGCTATAAAAGTTGGTTATGTGTTATATATTTGAAGTGTGCTGATTAAGTCCTTTTATTTGGTACCTCACACGATACACATCAACGACTTCTTTTTTTTATTTATGACGTAATTGCCTCTAGAGGGCGCCATATTGAGTCAAGAGTGCTCACATATCTAAGAACACTTGGAGTATCAATACCTATCTAATGTCACCTTAATTATATAATTCGGTGCAGGGATTTGGAAGATATGAGGTAATAAAGACAAACATACATGATACGCGCATAACCCTCCTCTAACAGTTGGGCAAAAAGAATACCAACTTTAATAAATGTATTAAAAAGTACAACATCTGGTGCAGAGGCACAAGCGTGCGACTGTATACGCGGCAGGTTGTGGGTTCGATTCCCACTCCAGGAAATGTAAAATTTAGTATTTCATTTCTTGGGTTTGTTTGCTTGGTAACAAGGCAAAGCGTTCCGCCACTCATCTCGCAATGCCTCAATTCGGCGGAATTCGGTGGGAACGGAATTGTTGAAAGAGAATGGAGTGCCTTAGCACTGGATTCTCTGGTTCCCTCTGCCTACCCCGCTATATGCGGGATACAGCGTGAAGTGAAAAAAAATAATCAAAGGTAAAGTTTTTACGATTAACTCAATATAGTTATTGAGTCAGATCTTTACTAAATTTAAATGGCACCACACCGGAAGTACTAGCTTATCACATAAGAAATCCATTTTCATATAGAATTTCTAGAATGTAACCGATTTAAAAAAAAACGAGGATATTCTCAGTTCGATTGTATTTTTTTATGTGTCACTGTATGTATAATTTTCTACTGGGTGAACTAATTTTGATGACTTTTTTGAAATGATAGCTTGTGCTTCTAATGTGATATACCTCTTATTAAATAGTTTCTATTGTAGAACCCTTTTTTTTGTTAATTTCAGTCAGTGTTTTACTGTTTTTAAAATATTAACATAAAGTTTTTATTGACTGTAAGCGTGACAGGTTGTGGGTTCGATTTCCACTCCAGGAAATGTAAAATTTAGCATTTTCAAATGAAAAACAAATGTTGGGTTTGGTAACAAGGCAAAGCGCGGCGTTGAGTTCCGCCACTCAACACGCAATCCCTCAATTTGGTGGAAAGTGGGGAAAGGAAATGTTGACAACAACTAGGTTCTCTGGTGCCCTCTGCCTACCCCGCTATATACGGGATAAGTTAAAAAAAAAAAAAAAATAGTTGTTATTTTAACGATGTTGTCTTTTTAGAGAATATTTTTTTTAATACATACATTGTTTGTTTTTTTTTAAATATTCTTTTGGATATACACTCTTTTATATATATAAATTTTTTTGTTTACTGTATTTTGCTGAAGTTTTTAATAGACCGTTTTTTTTGTACAGAAGTAATGTAGGTGTCGAAACAACTGTTTATTTTACATGATAAGTTAGCCTTTAAGCGTGGTGAGGTGTGGTGTATAGTGTACCATGTTTAAATGATATTATGTACGAAATATTTATCACTGTATACTATGTTGGCTTCCTAAAATAAAATAAAATGAAATAGAATGGAATGGAACGGAACGGAACGGAACAGAATAGAAGAATAGAACAGAACAGAACAGAACAGAATAGAACAGAATAGAACAGAATAAAACAGAATAGGACAGAATAGAACAGAATAGAACAGAATAGAACAGAATAGAACAGTATAGAACAGAATAGAACAGAATAGAACAGAATAGAACAGAACAGAATAGAATAGAAAAGAATAGAATAGAACAGAACAGAATAGAATAGAAAAGAATAGAATAGAACAGAACAGTTCAGAACAGAACAGAGCATAACAGAACAGATTAGACAATAATATATTAGAACAGAATAGAACAGAGCAGAGCAGAGAAGAGAAGAGAAGAGAACAGAATGGAACAGGATGGAACAGGATGGAACAGGATGGAACGGAATGGAACAGAATGGAACAGAATGGAACAGAATACAACAGAATAGACTAGAATAAAATAAAATAAAATAATTTTACTTTTAAGTGCATTTTATTTGAAGTCGATTTTCTTTTTATGATAATACTAGCTGTTCAGTTCATCGATGACATACATACAGACAAACATTTATTTTTATATATTCCTCTGTGTAAAAATACATGGCAGTTTGATCATGTATTTCCACGATAATCGGTTGAACGAAGCAGAAGTTGCTACTCTGCAGCTCCACCTGGTGGCGAGTGGCATCAATGAGCATATTATACAAACCTTCTCCGTGGAAAAAAAAAAATATATATATAAATATATATATATATATAAATTTTCATAATTAATTGGTACAGTGGTTATGGAGTTCATCGATGACATACAGACAAACATTCATTTTTATACATCAATACGTTAAGGAAAAACTTTGGATCCTTTTTTATGAAAATTAAGTGGACGGAGGAGCATGAAACTTGGTACACTTATAATTTATATAGCGAAGGAGTGCACAATGATAATATCTTTTTAAAATAATGCATAAAAAATATATTAAATTAATAAAATATATATTTGTTCTACCATGGTATGACATGTATGTTGATAGACAACGCGTTAACGCGTCAACGGGCAACGCGTTGTTAATTATTTGGTATTATTTTTTATAAAAAAGTGGCTATATTTCGTTGTTCGCTCATATATCATAGAAAACTTGACTGTGCAATATGAGTTGACATTTTGTGGTAAGAAACATGGATCATTCTTGATCATTTAATTAATTTAATAGTGCATTGTTATGAGAGACTATCGTGACTGTGTGACTGTTTGACTATTAGTTGTAGGTTCATACGCGAGTAAAAATACATACATACATACATAGCTTCACACTATATCCCGCATACAGCAGGGCAGGCAGAGGGAACTTAGAGTAAAAACACTCCGTTCCTCACTTTCCACCGATTGAGGCATTGCATGCTGAGTGGCGGAACTCAACGCCTCGCTTTGCCTTGTTATCATACCCATGGAATGGAAATGAAAAATGCCATTTCCTGGAGTGGGAATCGGACTCACAACCCGTCGCGTTTACAGTATCGCGCTTGTGCCTCTCTTTAGTTAAGATCTGACGTGTAGTTTAAGAGTTATTTGTAATAATTTTACATTTTAGTGTCTTTTATTTAAATCCTTTTTTTGTACAATTTTTAATTGTTTACATATCGTCTGTGCATTGCACCTGAGTAAATATATTTTCGATAATAATAATTGATTTGTCAAGACGGAAAACTTTTAACTAAATTATTTTATATTTTGAGAGTTAACATTCAAGATTCTATGAAAAAAAAACTTCTCGTCGGATCTTAACTAAATTAAATTAAATTAGCTATCAAATAAAAAAAGACGCCTGTCGTGGCGCAGAGGCACAAGTGTGGACTGTAAAGCGACAGGTTGTGGGTTCGATTCCCACTCCAGGAAATGTTAGTATTTTCATTTCCTGGGTTTGGTAACAAGGCAAAGCGCGGCGTTGAGTTCCGCCACTCAACATGCAATCCCTCAATTTGGTGGAAAGTGGGGAAAGGAAATGTTGACAACAACTAGGTTCTTTGGTGCCCTCTGCCTACCCCGCTATATACGGGATAGACTGTTTAAAATTTGCATTATATGATCACAAACCAAAAAATAAATAAAAAAAGGTATCTTAATCTAAAACAGAAGTACCAAAATAAAAGTCATCGTCAAAACACAAAGATTTATTAACTAATAATATATATTGAATTCATGATCGTATCGTATCGTCTAAACATCTAGTTTAGTAGAACTGGAATTGTTTGCGAAGTTCCTGAGGCATCTCGTTGAAACTGTTGAAGCAAACGCAAATGCGACTCTTTCCTGGATAGTTGGGGAAGAATCCTGGTCCAGGGATAAGTCCTGAAAATAATAAGAATTATAACGATAAAAAAGCAACCTCACGCTATCAAGTTAGCTATCGCTAGCATAGCAGGGTAGTCAGAGAACTAAGTGTTAAGACACTCCGTTCGTCATTTTCCGTCTGCTTTAGACACTGAATAATTGTACTCACTCAGGGCAATAAAACATACACACATATGGCATACGACAGCTTCACGCTATATTCCGCATATAGCAGGGTAAGCAGAGGCAACCTAGTGTTAAGACACTCCGTTCCCCACTTTCCGCCGAATTGAGATATTGGGTGCTGAGCGGCGGAACTCAACGCCGCGCTTTGCCTTGTACCAAACCCAGCAAATGAATAATTCCAATTCGTGGAGTGGGAATCGAACCCACAGGCGTTATTTATAAAAAAATATTTTTAATTCTCCGCTTTGGTAAGACATATCGCGGCGTTGAGTTCCGCTACTTAACACAATATCTCAAGCTTCGAAAATGGTGAAATGGACGTTTTGACACTAGATTCAATGTGCTGGAGTAATAATAATATAGTCATAAATAACGAGCGTTTTTAAAAATAAGGGAAAAATTACTTTTTTTTCTACTAAAATATATGTATAAAAACACAGAACAAACTTACCACTTCCAATTCCTGGTCTCGGACCTCCAACACCTGTCCATGGATTGCTTGGTGCTGGTAAACTACCTTGGGGTTGTTGTGGATTGCCTCCATGTGGCTGTTGTGGGTTCTCTCCTGATGGTTGTTGTGGGCTGCCTCCTGATGGTTGTTCTAGGCTGCCTTCTGATAGCTGGTGTTGTTTGTCTCCTGATGTTTGTTGTGGGCTGCCTCCTGATGGCTGGTGTTGTTTGTCTCCTGATGGTTGTTGTGGGCTGCCTCCTGACGGCAGTTGTGGTTTGTCTCCTGATGGCGGTTGTGGTTTGCCTTCTGATGTCTGTTGTGGGTTGGCTCCCGATGGTTGTTGTGGATTACTTCCTTGTGGTTGTCGTGGGTTACTTCCGTCACTACTAGAACTAGATCCACTAGAACTCCATGAGCTCGATGAACCATATGATTTCGAGAGATTTCCTTGTTGCGGCTGTTGTGGGCTGTCTCCTTGTGGCTGTTGTTGATTTCCTTGTTGTGGGCTGCCATCCTGTGGTTGTTGTGGGCTGCCAACCTGTGGTTGTTGTGGGTTGTCCCCTGATGGCTGTTTTGGATCGTCTCCTGATGGCTGTTGTGGTTTGCCTCCTGATGACTGGTGTGTTTTGTCATCCGATGATTGTTGTGGGCTGCCTCTAGATGGCTGCTGTTGTTTGTCTCCTGATGGTTCTTGTGGGCTGCCTCCTGACGGCAGTTGTGGTTTGCCTCCTGATGTCTGTTGTGGGTTGGCTCCCGATGGTCGTTGTGGGTTACTTCCGTCACTACTAGAACTAGATCCACTAGAACTCCATGAGCTCGATGAACTATGTGGTTTCGAGAGATTTCCTTGTTGTGGCTGTTGTGGGCTTCCTTGTGAAGGCTTCATTGGATTGCCTTGTTGAGGTTGTTGAGGTTTGCCTAGTTGAGGTTTTTGTGGGTTGCCTTGCAAAGGTTGTTTTGGATTTCCTTGTTGAGGTTTGCCTTGTTGTGGCTGTTGTGTGTGGAGCTTTCTTGTGAAGGCTTCTTTGGATTGCCTTGTTGAGGTTGTTGAGGTTTGCCTTGCTGTGGCTGTTGTTTTGGATTTCCTTGTTGGTTTGCCTTGCTGCCGGGCTGTTGTGTGCTGCCTGGTTGTAGCAGTTGTGAAGAACCTGGCACTGTACGGAACTGCCACTTTGTCCCAACTGTAGAATTTTGTCCATTATTACTTCCGTAACTACACAGAGCTTCAGCTCCGCCAGGCTCCATGAACTGGATGAATCATATGGTTTGAGGGTTTTCCCCATTTGTGGATATTCCTGTTCGGATTTGTTGTGTGGCTGTTGTGGGCTGTAACTAGCGCTGGCTGTGTGGTGAGAATATTCCTGTTTTTGTGGATATTATTGAGGCTGTTGTGGCTGCCTCTGATGTCTGTTGTGGGTTGGCTCAAATGGTGTTGTGGAGGTTACTTCCGTCACTACCTGAACGTAGATCCACTAGAACTCCATGAGCTCGATGAACTATGTGGTTTCGAGAGATTTCCTTGGTAATGGCTGTTGTGGGCTTCCTTGTGAAGAGGCTTCAATTGGATTGCCTTGTTGAGGTTGTTGAGGTTTGCCCTAGTTAACAGAGGTTTTGTGGGTTGCCTTGCGAAGGTTGTTTGGATTTCCTTGAGGAGTTTGCCTTGTTGTGGGCTGTTGTGGGCTTTCTTGTAGAAAGCTTCTTTGGACTACCTTATTGGGGGTTGTTGAGTTTGCCTTGCTGGCTTGGCTGTTGTTGGATTTCCTTGTTTAAGGGGAGTTTGCCTTGCTGTGGCTGTTGTGTGCTGCCTGGTTGTGGTTGTGAAGAACCTGGCACTACGGAACTGCCACTTTGTCCCCAGCTGTAAGAATTTTGTCCATTATTACTTCCGTAACTACTAGAACCAGCTCCGCCGGAACTCCATGAACTGGATGAATCCCGCGCGTATGGTTTGAGGGTTTTTTCCTTGTTTGTGGATATTCCTGTTCTGGTTGTTGTGGCTGTTGTGAGCTGTCTTCTTGTGGCTATGTGGTGAATATTCCCTGTTTTTGTGGATGATATTATTTGAGGCTGTTGTGGGCTCACCTCCTGTGTTGTCTGTTGTGGGTTGACTCCCGATGAGGTCGTTGTAGGAAGTTCACTTTTCCGTCACTACTAGAACTAGATCCACTAGAACTCCATGAGCTCGATGAACTATGTGGTTTCGAGAGATTTCCTTGTTGTGGCTGTGGGCTTCCTTGTGAAGGCTTCATTGGATACCTTATTGAGGTTGTTGAGGTTTGCCTAGTTGAGGTTTTGAGAAAGTAAAAAAAAAAAAAAACAGGTTTGCCTTGCGAGAAGGTTGTTTGGATTTCCTTGTTGGGGTTTGCCTTGTTGAGGCTGTTGTGAGCTTTCTTGTGAGAAGGCTTCTTTGGATTGCCTTGTTGAGGTTGTTGAGGGTTTGCCTTGCTGTGGCTGTTGTTTTGGATTTCCTTGTTGAGGTTTGCCTTGCTGTGGCTGTTGTGTGCTGCCTGGTTGTGGTTGTGAAAAGACCTGGCACTCTGGAACTACCACTTTGATCTCTTAACTATAAGAATTTTGTCCATAATTACTTCCGTAACTACTAAGTGTCCGCCGAACTCCATGAACTGGATGAATCATATGGTTTTGAGGGATTTCCTTGTTGTGGATATTCCTGTTCTGGTTGTTGTGGCTGTGGGCTTTGGCTCTTCTTGTAGCTCTGGTAGATATTCTGTTTTTGTGTGGATATTTATTTAGAGGCTGTTGTAGGCTGCCTCCCTGATGTGTCTGTTATTGGGTTTAGCTCCCCGATGGTCGTTGTGGAGTTACTTCCGTCACTACTAGAGACTAGATCCACTAGAACTCCATGAGCTCGATGAACTATGTGGTTTAGAGAGATTTCCTTGTTAATGACTGTTGTGGGCTTCCTTGTAGAGGCTTCATTGGATTGCCTTGTTAGAGGTTGGTGAGGTTTGCCTAGTTAGCGAGGTTTTGTGGGTTGCCTTGCAAAGGTTGTTTTGGATTCCTTGTTGGAGTTTGCCTTGTTGTGGCTGTTGTGGGCTTTCTTGCGAAGGCTTCTTTGGACCCACCTTGTTGAGGTTGTTGAGGGTTGCTGTGGCTGTTGTGTGCTGCCTGGTTGTGGTTGTGAAGAACCTGGCACTACGGAACTGCCACTTTGTCCCAACTGTAAGAATTTTGTCCCATTATTGCTTCCGTAACTACTAGAACCAGCTCCGCCGGAACTCCGCAGAACTGGGATGAATCGCGTATGGTTTGAGGTTTTCCTTGTTGTGGATATTCCTGTTCTGGTTGTTGTGGCTGTTGTGGGCTTCTGTCTTCTTGTGGCTGTGGTGAATATTCCTGTTTTTGTGGATATTGAGCTGAAGAGGCTGTTGTAGAGCTGCCCTCTGATGTCTGTTGTGGGTTTGGCTCCCGATGAGATGGGTGTGGAGTTGCCCAGTCACTACTAGAACTAGATCCACTGGAAACTCCATGAGCTCGATGAACGCTATGTGGTTTTCGAGAGATTTCCTTGTTGTGGCTGTTGTGGGCTTCCTTGGCTGAAGGCTTCATTGGATACCTGGTTGAGGTTGTTAGCGAGGTTTGCTAGTTGAGGTTTTGTGGAGTTGCCTTGCAGGGGGTGTTTTGGATTTCCTTGTTGGGTTTGCCTTGTTGTAGCTGTTGTGGAACGCTTTCTTGTGAAGGCTTCTTTGGATTGCCTTATTGTTGGGGTTGTTGAGGTTTGCCTTGCTGTGGCTGTTGTGTGCTTTTGCCTGGTTGTGGTTGTGAAGAACCTGGCACTGGAACTACCACTTTGTCAACTTCTTAAGAATTTTGTCCATTATTACTTCCGTAACTACTAGAACCAGCTCCGCCGGAACTCAAATGAACTGGATGAATCATATGGTTTGGGTTTTCACTTGTTGTGAATATTCCTGTTCTGGTTGTTGGCTGTTGTTGTGGAGGCTTTATCTTCTTGTGGCTGTGGTGAATATTCCTGTTTTTGTGGATATTGTTGAGGCTGTTGTGGGCTGCCTCCTGATGTCTGTTATTAAGGTTGGCTCCCGATGATAGTCGTTGTGGGTTACTTCCGTCACTACTAGAACTAGATCCACTAGAACTCCATGAGCTCGATGAACTATGTGGTTTCGAGATTTCCTTGTTGTAGCTGTTGTAGAGGCTTCCTTAGCGAAGGCTTCATTGGATACCTTGTTGAGGTTGTTGAGGATTGCCTAGTTGAGGTTTTGTAAGATTTGCCTTGCGAAAGTTGTTTGGATTTCCTTGATGAGAGGTTTGCCTTGTTTGTGGCTGTTGGCAAGAGGCTTTTCTTGTGAAGGCTTCTTTGGATTGCCTTCTTGAGGTTGTTGAGGTTTGCTGCCTTGCTGTGGCTGTTGTTTTGGATTTCCTGGTTGAGGAGTTGCCTTGCTGTAAGCTGTTGTGTGCTGCCTGGTTGTGGTTGTAGAAAGGATTTTGGCACTACTGGAACTACCACTTTGTCCCAACTGTAAGAATTTTGTCCATTCTTACTTCCGTAACTACTGGGATAGCTCCGCGGAACTCCATGAACTGGATGAATCATATGGTTTAAGGAGTTTCCCTTGTTGTGGATATTCCTGTTCTGGTTGTTGGCTTGGCTGTTGTGGAGGCTGTCTTCTTACTTGTTTGTGGTGAACATATTCTGTTTTTGTGGATATTGTTTAAGGGGCTGTTGTGGGCGCTGCCTCCTGATGTCTATATTGTGGGTTGGCTCCCGATGGTCGTTGTGGAGTTACTTCCGTCACTACTAGAACTAGATCCACTAGAACTCCATGAGCTCCGATGAACTATGTGGTTTCGAGGAGATTTCCTTGTTGTGGCTGTTGTAAGGCTTCCTTGGCCAGAGGCTTCATTGGATTGCCTTGTTGAGGGTTGTTGAGGTTTGCCTAGTTGAGGTTTTGTGGGTTTGCCTTACGCGAAGGTTGTTTTGGATTTCCTTGTTGAGGTTTGCCTTGTTGTGGCTGTTGTGGAAAAACTTTCTTGTGGCGAGGCTTCTTTGGATTGCCTTGTTGAGGTTGTTGAGGTTTGCCTTGCTGTGGCTGTTGTTTTGGATTTCCTTGTTGAGGGTTGCCTTGCTGTGGCTGTTGTGTGCTGCCTGGTTGTGGTTGTGAAGAACCTGGCTTTTCTGGAACTACCGCTTTGTTCCCCAGCTGTAAGAATTTTGTCCATTATTACTTCCGTAACTACTAGAACCAGCTCCGCCGGAACTCCATGAACTGGATGAATCATATATGGTTTTGAGGGTTTTCCTTGTTGTGGATATTCCTGTTCTGGTTGTTGTGGCTGTTGTGGGCTGTCTTCTTGTGGCTGTGGTGAATATTCCTGTTTTGTGTGGATATTACAGCGAGGCTGTTGTGGGCTGCCTCCTGATGTCTGTTGTGGGTTGGCTCCCGATGGTCGTTGTGGGTTACTTCCGTCACTACTAGAACTAGATCCACTAGAACTCCATGAGCTCGATGAACTATGGTTTCGAAGAGATTTCACTTGTTGTGGCTTTGTTGTAAGGCTTCCTTGTGAAGGCTTCATTGGATTGCCTTGTTGAGGTTATTTGAGGTTTGCCTAGTTGCGAGGTTTTTGTGGGTTGCCTTGCGAAGGTTGTTTTGGATTTCCTTGTTGAGGTTTGCCTTGTTGTGGCTGTTGTGGGCTTTCTTGTGAAGGCTTCTTTGGTTGATTACCTTGTTAAGGATTGTTGAGGTTTGCCACTTTCATGGCTGTTTAGATTTCCTTATTGAGGTTGCCTTGCTGTGGCTGTTGTGCTGCTGCCTGGTTGTGGCAGTTTGTGAAGAACCTGGCACTACAGGCGCTGCCAGCGTCCCCCAACTGTAAATTTTGTCCATTATTACTTCCGTAACTACTAGAGACTCCGCCGGAACTCCATGAACTGGATGAATCATATATGGTTTTTGAGGGATTTCCTTGTTGTGAGATATTCCTATTCTAGCTGTGTATGGCTTTGTTGTGGGCTGATCTTCTTGTGGCTGTAATTGAGTGTTCACTGTTTTGTGGATATTGTTGAGGCTGTTGTGGGCTGCCTCCTGATGTCTGTTAATGGAGTTGGCTCCCAATGGTCGTTAATAGGTAGGGTTACTTCCGTCACTACTAGAACTAGATCCACTAGAACTCCATGAGCTCCGATGGCGACTATGTGGTTTCGAGAGATTTCCTTGTTGTGGCCTGGCGTGGGCTTCCTTGTGAGCTTCATTGGATTGCCTTGTTGGTTGTTGAGGTTTGCCTAGTTGAGGTTTGTGGGTTGCCTTGCGAAGGTTGTTTTGGATTTCCTTGTTGAGGGGTTTGCCTTGTTGTGGCTGTTGTGGGCTTTCTTGTGAAGGCTTCTTTGGATTGCCTTGTTGAGGTTGTTGAGGTTTGCCTTGCTGTGGCTGTTGTGTGCTGCCTGGTTGTGGTTGTGAAGGAGCCTTTTCTGGAACTACCGTCCAACTGTAAATTTTGTCCATTATTGCTTCCCGCCTTACTGAACCCAGCTCCGCCGGAACTCACATGAACTGGATGAATCATACTATGGTTTTTGAGGGTTTCCTTATTGCACGGCAGCTGTTGTGAATATTCCTGTTCTGGTTTTTGTGGATATTGTTGAGGTTGTTGTGGGCTGTCTCCTTGTGGCTGTTGTGGGCTGTCTCCCTGTGGCTGTTGTGGATATTCCTGTTCTGGTTGTTGTGGATATTGTTGAGGCTGTTGTTGGCTGTCTTCCTGTGGCTGTTGTGGATATTCCTGTTCTGGTTGTTGTGGATTTTGTTGAGGCTGTTGTTGGCTGTCTCCTTGTGGCTGTTGTGGGCTGTCTCCCCAGCGCCCAGCGGCTGTTGTGGGCTGTCTCCCTGGCTGTTGTGGATATTCCTGTTCTACTGGTTTGTTGTGGATATTGTTGAGGCTGTTGTTGGCTGTCTTCCTGTGGCTGTTGTGGATATTCCTGTTCTGGTTGTTGTGGATATTGGCCCGGGGCTATTTGTTGGCTGTCTTTCCCTGTGGCTGTTGTGGATATTCCTGTTCTATTATTTGTTGTATGGATATTATTTGGGGCTGTTGTTGGCTGTCTTCCTGTGTATTGTGGATATTCCTTTTCTGGTTTTTGTAGATATTGTTGAGGTTGTTGTGGGCTGTCTCCTTGTGGCTGTTGTGGATATTCCTGTTCTGGTTTTTGTGGATATTGTTGAGGCTGTTGTTGGCTGTCTCCCTGTGGCTGTTGTGGATATTCCTGTTTCTGGTTATTTATGGATATAGTTTAGAGGCTGTTGGGCTGTCTCCTGGCTGTTGTGGATATTCCTGTTCTGGATTGTTGTGTGGATATGGTTGAGGCTGTTACCTGGTGGCTGTCTTCTATGGCTGTTGTGGATATTCCCTGAGGTACGGATTTATTTGTGGATATTATTGGGGGCTGTTGTTGGCTGTCTTCCTGTGGCTGTTTTGGATATTCCTGTTCTGGTTGTTGTGGATATTGAGGCTGTTGTAGAGTTTGTCTCCTTGGCTGTTAATGGATTTTCTTCCTGTGGCTGTTGTGGGCTGCCTCCCTGTGGCTGTTGTGGATACCCCTGTTGTGGGCTGCCTCCCTGTGGCTGGCTGTTGTGGATACCCCTGTTGTGGCTGTTGTGGACTACCTTGTTGTGGTTGCTGTGAATATCCTTGTTGTGGTTGTTGTGGATTTTCATTTTGTCCCCAGCTGTAACTTTCCTCGTCACTGTTCACGTAACTATTAGAGCTTCCAGAGCTCCACGAAGAGGATGATGGTAAGTTTCCTGTGTAATAATAATGAATTGTGTTTCATAATATATTAAACAAATAATTTACAAATAGTAACTAAAACTAGCTCGCCAAAAAATACTTTGAAATTTTATTCGTATAAAATTAATGTTCTAAATGATTTTAATATCATATAGCATGATTGTTGTTTTTCATAATTGTTATTAGGCTATTTATTTTCCATTGATGATGAGTAAACAAAATGTAAAATATTATAAACACTTTGTACTTATAAAGTAAATGTAAGCCTATATTTACCGGATGGAGGTGAAATCCACCCACTTGGGCTTGCTGGGCCAACGGCGGGTCTACTTGGTGCATAGAACGGGCTGCCTTGAGGACCTGTGCATGTTGGATTGTTTAAATAGATTTTGTAAATTCTTAAGAGCATAATAACTTTTATTTAATTATTATTGTATCTGTATCAGAACAATACAATTTGTATGTATCTGTACATTCATAATATTGGTTTTTCCAACATTATTTCAATTAAATGTTGAAAAGAGATTATGATATAATACAAATTGTAATTTTTACAAAAAATTCTGTACCGGCATTAGGACCACCGCTTTTTCCTGCACCCCAACTTCCAGGTGCAGGTAGACCTGGAGGTACTGGTGCTACAGGAACTTTGTGTGGTTTGCTGGGACTACCTCTTGGGATTCTCCAGTATGGTGGTCGTCCATATTGAGAGTTTGGTACATATGGATAATTATTATCACTATCACCACCTTGTGGAATGATAGGATATCCGGAGTAGCCAACACTTGGAGGAACGTACGCTGGCTGCGCGTAGGGGATGATTGGCTCAGGATAAATAGCGGCCGGGACGAATGCTGGCGGAGGATAGAAAGGGGGAGAGTATCCTTTTGGATAGAATGGTGATCGAGGCACTGATTTTGGTGGGTGGGCTAGAGGTGGTAGCGATGCGGGCACTACTGGCGAATAACCAGGGTTTGGATAACCTGTCAAGTTCAAATATTAAAGTTAATTTTAATTTTGAATAATTTTAATATGTTATATAGATATGTATGTTCATATTTTTTTCAATTATATATAAATACTTTCGCTGAATCGATGATTGTTTTTAGGGGCTTATCGAAAAATCATAACTGAACTGGACATTTTATTTTATTTTGTGATCGTTGAAAGCAGGGTTTTGATAGCAAAACGAATAGGGACAATAACATATGTACGACAAAATATAATAATACTCCATTATAGAGGTGCATTGTAGTGTGCATTCGGGTAACTTAGATAATCGGTATTTCTATTCACCGTTCGGAGACTTGTGTCCTTTTGTAGCAATCGGATGCAACTGGCAGAGGTAAGGATATTAAGGTAACCGTTAACGCAATGTAGCCAGTGAACTAAATAAAGCCGCATACAGCTCCAAACTGTATATATTTTAAATATTCGATTTTCGGAGCTACCTCATAGAATAACATAAAAAAAAATTTAATCCATTTTTTAGGATAATAAAAACATATATGTATAGAAAATAGTCATACCAGAATTGTAATTGTAGGCATTGTTGGAGCTGGCCGACTGTGCTCTGGAGTTAGACGCCGATCTGAAGTAAGCGTTGTTGTTTCCGTTGTTAACTTCAGCATCATATTCGTTGCTATTGATGGCTGAAGATTGAGCGTTGTTACTAGACCCTGCCCAGTTGCCTTGTGCTGTGAAATGATAGGTGTAATTATAAAGTATGATTATTTCTATTTATATTTGTTAGGCAAAGCGCGGCGTTGAGTTCCGCCACTCAACACGCAATGCCTCAATCTGGCGGAAAGTGGGGAACGGAATTGTTGAAAGAGAATGGAGTGTCTTAACACTAGGTTCTCTGGTTACCTCTGCCTACCCCGCTATATGCGGGATACAGCGTGAAGTTATAAAAAATATATTTGTCTATTACTTAGCTCCAAAAACACATGTATATATGTAAATTTAAAAAATAATAATTCCCAAATTAATAAAAAAAATGTAGATTATTTTTTTTAGATAGTTGAAGAGGAAAGTTCTATTATTTTCGTCAAAAGTTTGTAAAATTCATAGATGTTTCGTTTTCTAACTGAGACCAAACTTTGTGACAATTGAATCTCTGGATAGTATGAGTTAAACAAGTTTATAAATGAATTACCGGAATTGTATCTGTAGTTATTGCTGGCACTGGCAGCATTTGCCTGTGAGTTCGAAGCAGATCTCCAGTAGGCATTATTATTGCCATTGTTCACTTGACCGCTGTATTGGTTGTTGCTAGCAGCTTGGACATTGCTACTAGAACCTGCCCAATAGCCTTGGCCGTTTGAGGCAGGACCAGATTGATCCTCATCTTCTGTAAAAAAAGTAAGACAGTTCAGAAATTATTGCGAAAATGAACATATTTAACGGGCAGGGTTGGATTAATTCGTTTGTCTACATCAGTGGACAACGTAAGTAGCTTTGCCTGATTTACCATATAATTTGATAAATAAGAAATGTTAACCTTTTTTTCTAAATTAATTGACAATTTTTAATGAAGTTATTCAAATTTGATCAATAAAAGGGATCAGACAGATATAGATTGTTATGAGATTGAGGAGATTGTTAATTTCATTTTAAATATTCAGGAAAGCTACTTAGCGCCCTACTGTCTAACTTACCAACCGGCACCAATTTCAGTGTTATGATTGGTTTACCATAGTTGTCCAACTGCGAGTCCGTGTATAACTTGAAATCGTTATCCTCATCTGCAACGTTTTGCCGTTTTTAATTGTCTTGGCTCAATCACTTGTTTCTTGGGGAAAATACATATCTATAACTCAGCTTCACGCTTTATCCCTAGCGGGGTAGTCAAAGAGAGAACGGGACGACAAACGCTACGGTCTCTACATACTTCTCTCTCCTCGACCACAATCGTTAACCTTGTCATACATTTTTCATTTATTCTACCCTCCTGAAGGTGCTCATGTTTTTTACGTGACCTTATAAGTCTATAAATGCCTTTGTTCTCTCCGTCAAAATACATTATGAATTTATAGGAATATGAGTATATTTTTTGAATTGCCTGCCTATTTTTTCTTAAATTTGGCACAGTCAGACCATAATGAACTTTACTAAGTGAAAGACATAATGGTTTCTGCTTTGCAAAAAAATACCTTGAACCTAAGCAGTGAACATAAGACTGGTATGAAAAAAAATTCTGGTAAGGCTAGAGTGCGAAATAAAACCTCCTGTAACCGACAGCCGGTTGTGGTCTTTGACGTACAATATAACAAAAAAAAACTAAATAAAATGCATAACTATACTTAAATACAGATAAACCCAAAGTTATTTTTATAATCCATGATATATTTGAATAAAGAGGCGGGATTAAAAGCGTCCGCGAATGACGAATGTCTAATGTTACAGAAAGTGGAAAAACTAAGTGATACATACATATATATATATATAGCTTCATTAGCATACCCTGCTATATGCGGGCAGAGAGAACATAGTGTTAAGACACTCCGTTCCCACTTTCCGCCGAATTGAGGCATTGCGTGCTGAATGATATATTATCATCTTTCATCTGTCGGTTATTTTTATAACATTTTTTTTATCTTCACGCAGTATCCCGCATATAGCAGGGTAGGCAGAGGGATCCGTTCTCCATTTTATAACATAAAAGAACAAATACTCAATACTAAAATATAAACAGTAAGTAAAGATGCTCACCTGGGATGCCGTAATTTAATAATTGTTGTTCGTCTGAAAAAAATGTGACACGTCATGAAATATACAATTTTTTATAGTAAATACGTACATAGAGAGTAGAGTGTATTAAAAGATTCTTATTCTAAAATAATTATTTAATAAAAAGAAGTCTGAGATTCGGGTTTTGAAAGGGGTTCGAATCCTTGACTACTGCATTGTATGGTTTTGAGTCATAATCCCTACTAAAATTTCTATTACGAGGAATTCTTATAAATATAATATAAATATTTTATTAGTATGGTAAAACAGGGCAAAGTGTTTTGAAAAATTCAATAGCTAAAATTAATTTTACATCTAAAAGAGTTATAAAATGAATTTAGAATCGAATAGTCATGGAGTGAAATAACACTAAATACTAAAATATGACCATAAAAATAGATACTGAGTAATAAGCTCAGTTAAATAGCAGAAGAATTAACTAAGTAATAAATCTAGGAAAAGCTAATGACAACTCTCCGTAGTGATCAAAGAAGATAGAGAAGATAGAGAAGAATATAATGATATGAATTATAAAGTTTCTAGCTATGTCAATGTATGAAAAATTCATTTTTCCCGTATATACTCACGAAAAGGTAACATTTATAATTACTTACTTTGAGGAGCGGCTTGTGCGCTCAAAGCCTGAAATATTAAACATACAGTTTTATTATTACTTTTATAATTGACTATGTATATAGTGGCGGAACTCAACGCCGTGATTTTCCCATCAGAAGAAGAGGGGGGCACGTAATGCCTTTAATTCGGCGGAAAGTAAACGGAAATGATAAAGAAAAAAATCATATATATCAGATGTATCATGAATATATTATGATTAAGAATATTTAAGGAAAAACATACTGTGTAAACAACAAAATTACAGCTTTATTACAGTGAACCTAGTTTCAAGACACTCTGACATTGCGAGCTGAATGAGGGAACTAAATTGAGTGTCTGAATGAACAGGATTGGTTTTGGGTTCGATTCCCAACTCGGAATGGTTATATTTTAATTATTTTCACTTCCCTTTATGGTAAGACAAAGCAGTTTGAAACCCGCCTCTCAACATGCAATGATTCTATTTGTGGAAAACGAAGTGTCTGGACACTAGGCTCTCCCTGAATACACTGCTATACCGAAAAGCGTGGAGTTGTATCATGTATGTCGGTAATATAAAACAAAATGACAATTTTATTTATATCACCAAAAAAATGGAGACCATAGTGATTCAGCACTAAGTTCCAGAAATAAGGAAGAGAAGCATCTCTTCCTAATATTCTAGGACATTAGAAAATTAAGTGTAAATCAAACAAATTAACTTACGCTTAAAACGCACAAGATGAGCACGAGTGCCGGATTCATTTTGCAGGTCTTCGGAGAATATCCTTAAAAAAGACCAGTGAATCTTGACTGTGCCTGACCAAGACTCGAATCAGCTTTGGTATATACTGTTACGAATGTTCGAGCAAACAACATTAATATTATAAAATAAATATATTTAATAGGTAATAAATTATCGATTACACCTGAACAAATCGCATCCATATTGTCCGAATTCAAAGAAAAATAGACGTAAACATTGATACGCTGAAAGAGCCTTCATAATTATACTATTTGGAACTTCAGTATTTGCCTGATTTTTTTTTTTACTTTTTTTATGTATTAAGACCAGGAAATTGAGCTAGCGGGTCACCTGATGTTAAGTGATTCGCTGTCAATGGACATTTGCAGCACCAGAGGAACCATCAACGCGTTGCAGGCTTCGAAGAAATTTTTGAATTGCCCAATGTCATAATTGAATCAGTGAGTGCAGAAACAACGTAAGTCACAAAAAATACAAAAATTCGTTACTTAATTTAAACTAGCTTAGAAAGCTAACTTATGCACTTTTTTCTCCCTCCTGCAACATTTTAAAATCCGGACTTACGTTGTTTCTGCACTCACCTATTCAATTGTTAGACGTTCGACGGTAGTTCGTTCCACAATTAACAAGTCCGAACAAGTAAAGTCTTACTTGTTGCTTGACCACTTTAGAACTAGCTTTAAAAAAGGGGTAGGTTTTTTTTTTTTTTTTTATGGAAAGGACAAGGCAAACGAGCTTTCGGGTCACCTGATGGTAAGTGATCCCCGCCGCCCACGGCCCCGTGCAACACCAGAGGAGCTACAGGTGCGTTGCCGGCCTTTGAGGTGGGAGTAGGCGCGCTTTTTGAAGGTACCCATTTATGGTTATAGTTTGACTGTATTTTTTTATGAGCATAAATTTTCCTGGGGAACTAATTTTGAAGATTTTTTCTTATATTTCTTGTAATAGTCAGATTTAACAAGTTATTTATGAGTTATTCGTAATAATTGTACTTCTTAGTGCATTACGATAAGTATCTAGTTTTCTATGTGTCAATTGTCATATTGATTATCAAGTTCTAGTAAGATATCTTCGTCAACTTCTACAATTACAATGTAGGGAAATCCAATAGATTCCACTTATTCTGGAGCTTCTATTAATTTTCAAGACATTGTTTATACCAACGTATACAGAGTCTATTCTACTCTCACCATATATTCCAGGGACAGATATATCAAGGCATATTCTTCCGATATAATGTTCGGGTCGGGGCGCAACATGGCCGTACCATCTCAAGCGACGCTCTTGGAGCTTATCCGCTACGTCACGACACTAGGCTCTCTTTGATTGCTATACGATGAAAAATTTGTAAGAAAAAACTGAACGTCTAATTAATTTTCATTGTATATATCATTGTCGTCATAACACACGTTAGTAGGGCAATATGAGAGTAAACAATATGTATATATATTACTGTTGTTTTTAATTAATTATTATTTTGTTTGCTTTATATTACGTATTTCCTGCGTCATACGGAAAAATAATTATAAGACTCTCTGTTCTCCACTCTCTGCTCTATTTTTGAATATTGTGTGTTGGGTTAACCTTTTTCTTTAGCTTCACGCTGTATCCCGCATATAGCGGTAGGCAGACACTCCGTTTTCTTACAACAATTTCATTCCCCACTTATTCTTATATAGTGTTTTAATAATAATAATTATTAATCTAATATAGTCTTTTTTAGTAGTTTTTGAGTTTTTTTTTTTAACTTCACGCTGTATCCCGCTTATAGCAGGGTAGGCAGAGGGAACCAGAGAACCTAGTGTTAAGACACCCCATTCTCTTTCATCATTACCATTCCCCACTTTCCGCCAAATTGAGGCATTGCGTGCTGAGTGGCGGAACTCATCGCCGCGCTTTGCCTTGTTACCAAACTCAAAAAATGAAAATACTAAATTTTATATTTCCTGGAGTGGGAATCGAACCCACAATCTGTCGCTTTTACAGTCGCACGCTTGTGCCTCTGCGCCACGACAGGCGTTAAATGATTGTAATTTTTAATTTAATATATTATGTCGACCAATAAAAGTCCTGGTGAGTTTCCTGCGCCAGCCCTTCTCAGGTCTGGTTAACTTTAGCCAACTGATGGTAGATTATTCTACGTTCTAATTTTTATTAAAGTGTTTTATATATATACCCTTGGGATACAACATATTTTTTGGAACACTTTACAATTTAACCTAAGCATGATTTAATACTGAACCTCTTTAAATTGGAAGCATTCTTTTTTTATCTTCACGCTGTATCCCGCACATAGCAGGGTAGGCAGAGAGAACCTGAGAACCATAGTGTTAAGATTTTCGTTCTCTTTTAACATTTCCGTTCCCCACTTACCGCTGAATTGAGGCATTGCGTGCTGTGGCGGAACTCAACGCCGCGCTTTACCTTGTTACCAGAGCGAGTAAATGAAAATAGTAAATAATATTTAACATTTTCATTCCCTGTAGTGTGTATGAACCCACAACCTGTCGCGTTTACAGTCACACCCTTGGCCTCAACTTTTTTTTATTACTAAAGTCTCTCTGTCTTCCGTAAAAAATATGTAAGTTACATAAAAATAATAAAAAGATAAAAAAAAAACAAATAATACTTTTTATTCATTTCGCAGACGTTATGTGACGCCAGCTGTACAATCTGTTTTATAGAGAACCAGATACTATAGCCAAATTATACGAAATCTTTATATATTGTCGTCTATTTTTTTATGGATAACGGTTGGCAAACGAGCAGAAGGACCACCTGATGGTAAGTGGTTCCCTTCGCACATGAACATCTACAACGCCAGAGATGTTTTAGATGCATTGCCGACCTAGAGAATACAGATGGAAGGGGAGGACAATGTAGTCCGCTATCGGAACCACCACATTTTGGGGAAAGGATGGGTGGAAAAGGGGAAAACCTGGCTTACATGTCATCGAATCGGAACACATCATAAGATATTTGGCGGTTCGTCTTTGACATCATAGAGGTCTAATGTATAAGTACTGTAAAGTTACATTTAGATATGTTCAGTAGTTTTTACTTGAAAGAGTAACAAAGATCTATCCGTTCACAAAAATTTTTTTTTACAACATCTCACTTTTATCCGCATAGCAGGGAGTCATAGAAAACCTAGCAGTGGCGAGGCGTATATAACTCTATATATATAACTCTATAGGCGCATACAACTCGATTCCCACCGGCTTGCCTAACTTTTCAAAGTACATGTACGAGACCTAAAAAAAAGCTCGCCAGGAAAACATGAAGCTCGAAAAAACAAGTCAAACAAGGTGTGAGAGCTAAAAAAAAGGTCGCTAGGAAAATATTGGGCATAACACTGCAAAAAAAACAAGCTCTGACGTCTTATAGACCTAAAAAAAGGTCATCGCCAAAATTGTATAGTGAAGTCACTAAATACTTTGACATCCGATACCAATTTCCCTAAATATATCGGCTTTCCTAAAAATAACTTGCTTCCCTAAATATATACCGGCTTCCCTAAATATAATTTACCGGCTTGCCTAACTAAAATTTTCACCCCTCGGAACCTAGCCGTGTTGAATGGCGGAATTCAACGCTGCGCTTTGGCTTACTAGAACGGGGAAATAGAAATAATTTAAATATAATAATTCCCCCTCATGTATGTGAACCCACAACATTTTCAGTCATACGCTGTCACACAGACATGATGGCCTCGAATGGATGATTTTTAATTAATTTCTATTAAAAGATGATACAGCTGGTCTTATATTACGTCTGTTAAAATATATATTTGATTTAAATTATTGATATTTAAAAAATAGCATCCGTTACCAGCGTGAATAGATTGATATGTCGACGAGACTTTACTCTGTATCCCGCCCACAGCAGGGTAGGCATAGGAAACCTGAGAACCGACGTGTGACACTAACGTGTCTCTTTCAACAATTGAGGCATTGCGTGCTGAGTCGCGAAAATCAACGCCGCCCTTTGCCTTGTTACCAGAGCGAGTATAAAACCCAACTGAACCATCTCTTCACAATTGGGAAGCAAATATAAATAAAGTATTAACAATTTCATCCCTCCATAAACTTATCAACTATTTTCTTGTTTTTATTCATAATGTAATTGTCCCTAGAGGGCGCCTTATTGAATTAAGAGTGACGTCACGTATCTAAGAACACTTGGAGTGTCAATACCTATCTAACGTCACCTTAATTATATAATTCGGTCCAGGGGTTTGTAAGATATCGGAAATAAAGAATATGACCAATATATAACCCTCCTCCGACAGTCGGGTAAAAAGATGTCAAAATTCAGTTTGAACCCTTACTATAATGCTTAACAAAATTCGACTATGATTCAGCAGGATTTCAACCCGCTATATATGTTATACAAACACTATTAATAACATAGAACAAATATTATTTGATCAGGCAATAAATTATCAATTACAATTGAGTAAATATACGTATTGTTCGAATTCAAAAGAATTAGGTGTAAATATTGAAGCCTAAGACAGCCTTTTAAGTTATGAGTGGCTTTTATCATGGTAGTAGGTTCGATGCTATTCGTGAAATTGATTATATTGATGCCGCGTCTTGCCTTGTTACCAGACCCAGGAAATGAAAATCCTTATTATTATTTCAAATTTTCATTTCCTGGAGTGGGAATCGAACTCACAACCTGTCGCGTTTACAGTTGCACGATTGTACCTCAAGACACGACAAGCGACAACGCAGTGTTAAGTTTCGCCACTCAGCACGCAATGCGTCGATTTGATGGAAAGTGGGGAACGGAAATGTTAAAAGAGAACGGAGTGTCTTATCACTAGGTTCTCTGGTTCTCTCTGCCTCCTCTGCTATGTGCGGGATACAGTGGAAGCTATGATTGTATTGAGAAGAAACTTTTTAGCAGTCTATGGATTCTTTTTTTTTATTGCAGGAAGGTGGTAACATAAGGAAGGACCACCTGATGGTAAGTGGTTACCTTCGCCCATGGACATTTACAACGCTAGAGAAGTTGTGAATGCATTGCCGGCCTTGAGTGTGTAGGTGTCTGTACACTCGACGCTTGAAGGACCCCAAATCCACTGTAAACGTGATAGGTTGTGGGTTCGATTCCTACTTCAGGAAATTAAAATTTTAAATAATATTTAGTATTTCCATTTCCTGGGTCTGGTCTGGCAAAGCTCGGCGTCTGGCAAAGTTCCGCCACTCAGCAGGCAATGTCTCAATCCGGCGGAAAGTGGAGAACGGAATTATTTAAAAAGAACGGAGTGTCTTAACGTTAGGTTCTCAGGTTCCCTTTGGCTACCCTGCTATATGTGGGATACAGCGTGAAGCTAAAAAAAAAGGAAAAAATAACCATCGGCTCTATTTTCACAATCACCACTGCGTCCATCCAGTCCATATTAATAATTACTTTACCATAAATGATTGCACAAGTGTTACTTTAATTACGTATGTACGTTTCAACAAAGAGACATTATGTTCGCGCGTGAAACTAAATAAATATATCTTTTGAAATAATGAAAATTTGACAAAATGAAAGGAAGAGAAGCTATTTTAAAGAAAATGCACTAAAAAGTACAATTATTACGATTAACTCAAAAACTCTAGTTGAGTTTTTGATATAAGACCCCATGAGATGCACTAGCTATCATATAACAAAAAGAACATATAAAAAAAAGCGTTTTGGATCCTTCCGGAAGCCCCGCAGGGGGCGCCCTTGCGCCTGTCGGCATCCTCTCAAGCAGCCAGTTAGTGCTTGCATTTCGCAGGGACTGAGCACCCTCTTCCCTGACCCCCCCGGTGTCGCTGCAAAGACCGCTAGGGTCAACAGCATGTGTATCCATTCGAAAAAAAAAAAAAAACAAATCCTTCCGGAAGCTCTCTGGATAGATATCGTAGGAATGTCAGACAACATAAATAATTTTAATATTTTTTCTTTTTAGTATTCTTTCCTATTCATTGATTGTAATTTAATAACATTTTAAAACTAATTTTGTAAAAAAAGTATGTCTTGTCCTTATAATTGCATGTGGTATTCACCTTAAAAGGTAATGCATTTAGCTATAAGAATAAAAACAAACTATTGTAAAATTATATCCGATGTAATTACCACTGGTGAATCTAATAAATTTTATTCGTCAAAGACGGCAAATGAGCAGAAGGGCCATCTGATGGTATGTGGTTTCCTTCGCCCGTAGACATCTACAAAATCAGAGAATTGTAGATGCGTTGCCGACGTAGTGTGCAGATGGGAAGGAGAGGAAATAATGTAGTGGCCACGACAGTCTGCCATTGGAACCACCACATTCTGGGGCAAAAATGGGTGGAATAGGGAAAAACCTGGCTTACATGCCATCGGACCGGAACCCATCATAAGATATTTGGCGGTTCGTCTTCGACATGATAGTGGTCGCGAGCCAGACGGAGTCCCGTCTCTTACGGGACGCTACCCAGCGGCGGAGGGAAATTGTATTCTAACCCCGTCCCCTCACAGGGAATGTATTGGGTATATAGTAGATAACTGAGTAAGTTGACACTAGGTTCTTTCCGAATACTCTTCTATGGAAAAACGTGAAGTTGAAATAAATGATGTAACAGACTTTTTAAAGAAAAGAATGTCAACTTTGATTAATAACAAAAAAGTTGAAGCTTTTAGAAATATTTATGGGAATAAGTAGGAAACCATCATAGGAACCTGTGACGTCATCTATTATCATTCAATATTTCATTATGCTCTTTATAATTTCAAATGTATGTAAGAATTTTGCAATGTTATTTTGACCCATTTCCTGTTTTCCAATTTGCTTGAAAATTTGTTTTATGTAATTCGCCGAATTGAGGCATTGCGTGGTGAGTAGCGGAACTCAACGCCACGCTTTGCCTTGTTACCAAACCCAGGAAAATGAATATACTAAACTTGTACATTTTCTGAAGTAATCGAACTCACAACCCGTCGCAGCTTACAGTCGCACGCTTGTGCTCAAGACACGACAGACAGGCGTTGGGAGAGTTATTGTATTTAAAAAACTTCCCCGCTCTGGTAAGACAAGCAGTGCGTTGTCTCGTGAGAGTGTCTACACACTAGTTTCTTTCTGGTCCCCGTTATATGCAAAAGTGTGAAAATGAAAAAATAAAACAAAACAAAATTTTTAATAGAATTAATTCGTTGTTGAAGAATGGAGTGTCTTAACACTAGGTTCTCTGGTTCCTCTGCCTACCCTGCTATATGCGGAAAGCTACAGCGTGAAGCAAAAAATCGTTGTTGTGCTAAGTTACGTAAATTAAACAACAAATGTCAAAATATTATATTAAAACTATAGAATAGAAACAAGAAAAAGCTAGTAATTATTTCAACAATTTATTTATAAATTCTACTTTTTAAAGATACCAATATTGTTCAGAATTATCGTATTGCCTCTGATACACTATGAATGGGCTCTTGTCTCAAGAATCCTTAGCGACGCGCTTTGAAGAATTCCTTATCATTATCATTAAGAATTAATGATTCATTAAAAGTAATAATTTCATCACAAACATGTTTCAACATCATTATAATTAATAAAACTTCAAGACATCTTGGCATAATGTCTTCATCTTCTTTATCAGAATAGGTTTCACTCTCATCATCTTCAGAATTAAAATCATTATCAAAATCGACTATCAATTCTTCATCATTAATTTCAGGTTTTTGTTCTTTCTTTTATTGTTATTATTCATTATGTCATCAATAAATAAATCATCTTCAGTTATATCATTCCTGTCAGGTGAATTTGTGATTGGAATCATCACTTCTGTATTAATTGCTACTTCTTTTACTGTTGAATCATTTTCATTTGAATAGGTTTCAAATTCAGTCATCTTCAGAATTAAAATCATTATCAAAATCGACTATCAATTTTATCATTATTTTCAGTTGTTGTTCTTCTTTATTGTTATTCATTATATCATCAATAAAGCAATCATTCCTTCTCTCAGTTATACTGGGCCTCTATCAGGTAATTCTTACTAATTGAATCATCGCCTTTCTCGTTAATTGCTACTTCTTCCAATTTTGAATCATTTTAATACAACATCACCATCTATATCATCAAGCATAAGTATTTCTTTGCTATCTATATTACTTGTTCTGCAATTTCATCATTTTTTCATCACTTATCGGATTATTTTCATATTTAATATCTGCATGATATTCAGTATGGCTTTTACGCCCTTATTACAATCATTAATTGTGATTTGAACGACCGTATTTTTTTCGCTTTCTTTCCAAATAATGTCGATCCATAGAAATTCTATCAATCTTAAGTCAATAATATCGTCATATTTAACGCTTATAGCATTTATACTATTTTTTATCTCTTCCAACAATACTGTCAATTTGCTTTTTTGCATTTTTGGATTCTTATTTCGAGGCAGTTTCCGTCATTATCTGAAAATAATCATAAAATAACATATTAGTTAGTTTCTAGCTATTCATTAAAGAATACTCTTTTATTATTTATTTAAGAATCCATTTTTGCATTTTTTTTTTTTTTTTTTTTTAAATGGGATAACATTAGAAACACTACTATTCAAGAATGGAAAAAATCAGAGATAAATATTATTAACGTGTCATATGTTAATTAAGATTACTACCTTTGTAGTGGAAACCCATGTACAAGAAAAGTCAGAAACATAAATCAATTTTATTAGAAGCCCTTTATAAAGCCTCTGGATATCAAATGAAAGTAAAGTCTGCTTTAACTTAAAACTTTCGGACGGAAAGCGTAAAACAGGAGTGTCTTGACACTAGTTGTCTCTCTGACTATGCAGGAAGAAGCATTAAACTTATATAGCTAACTGACACCGTGTTTTTTTATGACTTCACCTGTATCCATCTGCATATAAGAGTAAACAGAAGGGAGACAAAACCCTAATATTAAGATTACTCCGTTCTCTTACAACAATTTCGCTTCCCACTTTCCGCCAGATTAGGGGCATTGCGTGCTGGTGGCGAGTGCTCGCCTACCCTGCTGTGTCACGGGATACAGCGTGGGGTTAAAAAAATATAACGTAAAACAAAAAACCTTTCAAAAGGCAAAGTACAAACATCAGCCAAAGTTTTCATTAATATAGTTTAGGAATTTGAAATAGGTCTATATATTTTAAAGGATACAGCGTGAAGCTATGTATGTATGTATCATTTAACTAATAAATAATTAAATCTGAGGGGCTGTTTGTGAAAATAACTTTTATTGGTTCCACTGAGTCTTTGTGTTGGTTCTTTTTCAGTCTAGGCGTGGTTTTTGCGAACCACCTTCCATTCAAAAAATATAACTGTATTAATTTAATCAATCAAATATGACAGACGATTTATTGTCTTTTGTATCAAATCGCGAGGCACATCAGGTGCAGAATGTGCAGATGTCAAAAAAAAAAAAAAAAAGCTTTACACGACTTCCCTGAAAAAGTGACAAGACGCTCCGCTAACCATGCTACCGAAATCAGTGTGATTTATGTTAACGTTACATAACCCTTACCAATGGTGAGCTTTACAAAAGTGTGGTAAATTATTACTAGTGTAAAAAACCATGTAAATTTTATACGACTTTACGCTGTATCCATCTAGCTGGGTAGGAAGAGGGAACCAGAGAACCTGGTGGTAAGACACATAAAATTCTCTTTCAACAATTCCGTTCCCACTTTCCATAGTGTGAGGCATTACACGTGTTGAATTGCGGAACTCAACGCCGCAACTGCCTTGTTGCCAGACCCAAGGAAATGGAAGCCTGTTTGCATTTCACTGGAGTGGGATCAGACCAGCTGCGCATTTAATCAACACTTTGTGCCTCTGACACGACAGGCATTTTTATCTTTTATTTTTTGTATAAAATTATTTCTTCATTTTACATACGACGGTGTTATTATTTACATGGTTCTAAAAAGACAGAAGACAGGCTATCAAAAAGCTCTCTCTCCTCTCCACCCTCGGAAAATCTCTCTCCAAACAACATAAATTGAAAGAACGTACACTTGATATAAAACACGCTTGCTCTATAGTCCACATCGCATCGGTCTTGCGCTCAAATAATTATATTAACAACTGATTATTTTGAAGTATTTTAGGTCTGCTTTGCTATTTATTTTAATTTTGATTAACCAAGTGGTTTGTCTGTTGCTCTATTTAAACGCTAAACTTAAAAGGGTAAACGGACGACACACAGCCAGTAAGAGTCCACTGTGCCTCCGAGTCCCTATTAAAGAAAGGTAGTCAGAGTGCATCTAGTGTCAAGAGTGTCCGCTCATCGCTGTCCACCTGGATTCCTGAGAACACTGCGTGCTGCTGTGACATTACTCACAATATTTGTCTCTTCAGTGTACTCTGTTTTTACTTTTGGTTTATTTGAAAATGAACAATTTATAAGTATCGATTATACACATATTTCTTTTTTTTTGTTTTGGGCTATGTTTCTTGCATGCGATTGGTATATATTTATTTTTTTATGGAAAGGACAAAGGCAAACAGTTCAGGTCACCTGATGGTAAGTGATCCCCGTCGCCACGGTAACGTGTAACACCAGAGAACAGGAGGGTCACCTGAGTGCCTGATGAGCTGTTACAGCAGCAAGAGATACCATCAACGAACGGCTTCGAAGAGAGATATGTTGACCCACTTTTTGAATTGCCCAATATCATAATTGAATCCAGTGAGTGCAGAAACAACGAAAGTCACTAAAAATGCAAAAATGCTTAATCGATTTAAACTAGCTTAGAGGCCAAATGCGTGTTGGTGAAACCATGAAATGAAAATCCGGACTTACGTTGTTTCTGCACTCACCGATTCAATATTTTTTTATGAAAAGGACCAAGGCAAGCAGGCGTTCGGGTCGCAGATTGTAGCAGTCCCTGCGGCCCCGTTTAACACCAGAGGAGCTACAGGTGCGTTGCCGGCGTTTGAGGTGAGAATGGGCGCACTTTTTGAAGGTACCCATTTCGTATCGACCTGGAAAAACGCTGCCATGGAGTAGGCCGTTCCACAGTTCAGTGACACGTAGTAGAGAGGTGTTTTGAGGTGCGCCATTACTGAGGTACCCGATTCAATTGTTGAGGATGACATTGACGCATTAGCGTGTGTATGCGGTTTGAAAGATCATAAACAGGGATCAGAAGATTACCTTAGAAATGATATTACATTGAGTATTAGATTGTAAGGTATTTTTAACTAGTTTTATATTAATGTAAAAGCATTAGTAATCTTAATGAATAAAAAGAAAAAAACATCCTACCAGAGCGGAGAAATGAAATAATTTAAAAATAATTTAAATATGGATGTGGGTTCGATAATACATATATATCCCTCATATGTATCAGACCTACAACTAATACGTTTAGTCGCACGCGCTTTGTGCCTCTGCACATACGACCAGGCGTTCTATGTAATAGTATTACCGTAAACTATTTTAACCCGGATTAATCGCGTATATTTTAGTATTCGGAAATTTTAGGGTGGTGCAGGAGGTTCGACCTCAAAATCAGCTCACTTGACCACTATCATGTCAGAACGAACCATAAATATCTTATGATATGGTGTTCAGTTCTCGATGGCATGTAAGCCAAGGTTTTCCCCCTTTCCCACCTATCACCTTTCCCCAAAATGTAGTGGGTTCCGATAGCGGACTACTACATTGTCCTCCACTATACATATACTCATTGCCTTTTATATTTCCATACATTCATACTTCGATTATTACCAACAAAGTTTTATCATTGTCTAAAAAAAAATACATTTTTGGGGAAGGTACTTTTTGGTCCTTTGAGGCCACATTCTATAGTAAAACTGTCAGGTTTGATGATATCCCTTAGTTATATGAACATGTAAAAATCTTTGAAAAATCAGAATATCTGTTTTGTCATCTTTGGGTTTCCTGCATTCACTCAAGATCTTACATTCAAATTCAGTTTACGGTATTTTTAGCTTCCTTATCATGTCAGTCATAATTGAAAAAATTTTTGTTTAAACTTTGCTTCCTCTTCTATTACAGGGTTGTGAAGACCTAGACCCTAGGTTAGACTTACCTCCATTCTACCACCTGTTCTTAGGGCATTCAAGAAAGCTCAGTGGTGAGCCTCGTCTGGCGCTTTCGCCTGTTCACAAACTGGAAATATTGTTTCTGACAAATATCAGAGCCACAACTATAGTTTGAAGTCTTTGTTTGTGCTATATTCAGCCTGAACTCTGCAAAAATATTATTATAATTATTCTGTAGTTTATGGAATGATGAGGCAGCATTACATTATTCATTTTATATGAATTATCAATGATAATATATATTAGCAATTTTGATAAAATATAAAGCATGAGCTTTTGTGGGATTATTTACTAATCTTATTAGAACATCTATTAACTGACACAGTGCTTTCTATTATTTAAAAACATACCAATCTTGAAAGCTTGAAGGCTCAAATGTGACCTGGCTGGCAGTTTGTGGTTTTCTGGTTCATCAGATGCGAAGGTGCCCAGTGTTTTCCGAACAGCGGGCCTGTATTTGGGCGGGCGCGGCGGTGAGACCGCCGCCAACGCAATGCCTCAGTTCGGCGGAAAAGTTCCTCTGCCTAAAAAATATATATTGTGACTATCGTGGTACAGTTGTATAGCGTCTAACTGTAGACACTGATTGGTTGTAGATTCGATACACATGAGGGGGGATTATTATATTTAAATTACTTTCATTACTTCGCTTCAATAAGTCAAAGCGCGGCGTTGAGTTCCTCCATTTAACATAGCTTCGCGCTGTATCCCGCACATAGCTAGGTAGGCAGAAGAGGGGATATAAGAATCTAGAGTTAAGACACTACGTTCTCATACTTCTCTCACTTTTAATATTTCCGTTCCCCACTTTCCGCCGAATTGAGGCATTGCGTGATGAGTGGCGGAACTCAACGCCGTGCTTTGCCTTGTTACCAAACCCAGGAAATGAAAATACTAAATTTTACATTTCCTGGAGTAGGAAACGAACCCACATATATTAAATTAATAAACTAAAGATTTCTTACGCTATCATAATTACGTTTGACATACACGTTGCTTAGCAACAACTTTTACAAGTCGATGGGACTACTAGTTAGTTTTGAACGGTAAAATCGTGTCAGCTTGTTTTTTCTTTTAAACAGTCCTTTTTTTTTAACTTCACGCTGTATCCCGCATATGGCCAGGGTGAGCAGAGAGACACGAGCCTGGTGTTAAAGACCTCATTCTCTTTCAACATTTCCGTTCCCCACTTTCCCATAAATTGAGGCTTGCGTGTTGGTGGCGGAACTCAACGCACCACCTTTGCCTTGTTGCAAGCCCAAGTAATACTAAATTTGTTTCCTGGGTGGAATCTAGAACCCACCTGTCGCGTTTACAGTCGCACGCTTCAGCCTCTGCGCCTACTATCAGGCGTAGTCTCTTTTTTTTAAAAAGGCTTGTGTTATTTCAGAAGCCCTTGAAATTAGCTGGGCAAGTGATGCTCTGGCCTCGTTTTGTATTTTGCGTATATTCCTTTTGGTGTATGCCCTTTATCCTGCTTTTCTATTGTTTTACTTTTTTTTTAATAATGTATTTATGTAGTGTATAATCCTTACTATCCTTACTAATATTATACCCGAAAGCAACTCTGTCTGGGTTCGTCTGTCTGTCTGTCTGTCTGTCTGTTCTCGTCTGTCTGTCGGTCTGTTCGTCTGTTACGCCTAATCCACTGAACCGGGATTTTTGGATGAAATCTGGATATGCAGATAGAACTGAACTGGGAAAGCGATTATGTAGGGATACTTTTATCGAGAAAAATGATAAAAAGAGGGAAGCCGAAAAATAGGTGATTAAAAAGTTTTTTGTATGGAAGTTCCTTATTGTCAAACATAAAATCATGTAAGATTGTTTAACTGTTTACAACTTCACCACATAAACCACTCTAACTAATTTTGACAAATAGTTCAGACCTTGGAAAGACTATAGGATACTCCTTATCATAGTCGCGCGATATACCGAATTTCTCACAAGGGTGAAGCCGCGGGCTGAAAGCTAGTGTTAATATATTTCTGATACATTACAGTATATGTATGTCAAGTTTTCATACTCCTCTCGTCCGCATAAACATAAAAAAGATCCAAAGTTTTTATTTCCATGTATTAATATAATATAAGTAAATACCTGATTAGTGCACCGCCTACCACTACTTTTATACAAATCAAATATCCAAAGGTTGCCTGAAGAGATCGCTTTAAGCGATAAGGCCGCCTTATTGTACGCCATTACTACTTCATGTTCTATGTTCTATGTTCCCATTTGTTTATTTGTGTGCAATAAAGAATATTTGTATTGTATTGTATTAATATAATTATTACAAAACTAGATAATAATTTAGCTTCCCGCTTTTTCTCACATAGAAGGGTGGTCAGAAAGAACCTAGTTTTAAGACACTCCGTTCTTTATTTTCCGTTATCGAGGCGTGTAGAAAAACAAAACCTTCCTAACAGACAACGTACACGCGAAATTACTGCACGTAGAAACATGAAATATGGTATGTGGTGGCTTGGAAAGTTTAGGTGAGCACTAAGAGAGGACTTCTGGAAATACCTATGACAACAGGAAACAGCGGGATTTTATCGCAGTTTCTTGTTAGTTAAATATGAACTTCATCATCCTATACCAGCTTCCCTAAATATACCGGTTTCTCTAAAACTTACCGGATTCCTTAAATATATATATCGGCTGGTTTTTATAGACGGACAGACAGACGGGCATCAAAGTGACTTAAAATTATTTAGTTTTATTTTGAAGTATGAAACCTTAAAAAACCAGCTTTACGCTTTATCCAGTATAACAGGGTAGTCATAGAGAACCTAGTGTTAAGACACTCCATTCGCCTTTTTCTGCCTGATTTTTAGATATTCCGTGTTAAGTGGTGAAACTTAACGCCGCACTTTGTTCTGCCAGAGCGAAGAAATGAAAATAATTTAAATATAATCAAATATAATCCCTAAAAAAGAAATAGAGCCTATCGTGGCTTGAGGCACAAGCGTGCGACTGTAAACGCGACAGGTTGAGGAGTCGATTCCCACTCCAGGATATAAAAATATTAAATATAATGAAATGAAAATACTAAATATTAATAGAAAATAATATTTAGTATTTTCATTTCCTCGCTCTGGTAACAATTCAAAGCGCGGCGTTGAGTTCCGCCACTCAGCACGCAATGCCTCAATTTGGTGAAAACTGGGGAACGGAAATATTAATCGAACGTAGTGTCTTAACACTAGGTTTTCAAGGTCTCTCTGCCTATCCTGCTAAATGCGGGATACAGCGTATAAGCTAAAAAGAAATAGATTAAAAAACTTGAATAGAAGTTAATACTTCTAGTAGTATGTAGTATAACTTATTATGTGTATCTTGTACTTTAAAGACTGGTTCTGGAGCAACGTACCTTACAAGGTATGGATTTTTGCAACCACTGCGTGAGTCACCTTGATGTAACACATTCGTTTTCCCAGCTCAATTTCTAGTTTAATTTTCTTCGAAGGAATAATACGATTAAATTATTTTTAATTTCTGTCGCCTGTCGTGGCGCAGACACAAGCTTGTGACTGTAAACGCGACAGGTTGTGGGTTCGATTCCCACTCCAGGAAATGGAATTTTTCAATTCCTGGGTTTCGTAACAAGGCAAAGCGCGGCGTTGAGTTGTGTTGAGGGAACGGAGTGTCTTAACACTAGGTTCCCTCTGCCTACCCTGCTATATGCGGGGTGCAGCATTACTCTGGTCTTGGCGCGGTGTTATGTTCCGTCTATTAATTTTTCTTCGATTTTCTTTGATTAATCAGTCATGTGAGAAAAGCCTTAAGTTAGTAATCTATATATAAATACGTGAAGTAAACACTTTGTACCGCTTTTTAAGAAAATTACGCGGACGGAGGAGTATGAAACTTGGCACATTTATAGTTTATATAACTAAGGAGTGCACAATGATAATAATTTTACAATAATGCATAAAAAATATATTAAATTAATAAAATAAATGTTACACACACTACCATGCGTTTGACATGCATGTTTATAAAAAGTTACATACACGTTGCTAGGCAACGCGTCAACGTGGACACTAGTATTATCTTGATAGGGGTTTTTCATTTTCCTCTTACATTAAATTGTTTGAAGGTATCCATGAGTATTCTTTCTTACTTGTGTGCACATGTTGTTTGCTGTATGGAATTTTAGCATAAACATGCATGTCAAGCTTCCCATGTGAATAGTATTGTAACATTTATTTTAATAATTTAATATATTTTATGCATTGACCCACAATGATAATCTATCATTCTACACTCACTTATTTATATAAACATAAGTGTAACCAGACTCATGCTCTCCGTCCACTGTATTACCTAAGTAAAGATCAAAGAATTGTTGCTTCACGTATTTATACCTGGAGCTATAGATAAAAATAGACCAGGGCAAGTGATGATATATTCCAAAGGGAACCTAAGAGCTAAGGCACAATAGTTATTTCAGAAATATGCACATTAGTTTTTACGTTTGCATATATTCACCAACCTGTTAACACAGCACGGAGCGGCGTGATGTCCCACTAGTTTACCAGATTCCCTTGAAAGATGGAAGCTCACTTTAAATTAAATCTTATATTATTTTCTTCACACGCTTTCGTACTTAGTGTGCTAGATATAAGAGGACGTAGTGTCCAGACGCACTCCGTTCGGTAGCCTTTAATGCGTGATAAAACGTAAAAGAAGCAATAATACAAAAAACTTTAGCCACATACATACATAGCTTCACACTGAATCCACATATATGAGGGAAACCAATATTCCTCACGAAAACAAAAAAGGGTAGGCGGCGAGAGACCTGGTGTCAGGACACTCCGTTCTTCTCACACTTTAATTTATTACTATTATATAATCTATCTTTACAAGGCCGCGCAGCGGTGGTTTCAAAAACTCGAAGCACGAATTTGGCAGAAAGTAAAATAGGTAACGGAAATGTTAATAGAGACAGCCAGTGTCTTAACACTATGGTTCTCGGGTTCCATCTGCCTACCGCATGTGCGGGATACAGCGTGAAGATAATAATAAATCTTTATAGAAGTTCAAAGATTTCGATGGAAACACGGGAACAAATTGTTGAAAGAGAATGAGTGTCTTAAACTAGGTTTTTTTTTTTTTTTTTGGCGATAACGGACGGCAAACGAGGCAGAAGGACCACCTGATGGTAGAGTGGTTACCTTCGCCACATAGACATCACAGCACCAGAGATGTTGTAGATGCGTTATAACCTAGAGGACTACTGATGGAAGGGACAATGTAGTAGACCACTATCAGAACCACCACATTTTTGGGAGAAAGGATGGGTGGGAAGGGGAAAATCTGGTTCTCTGGTTTCCTCTGCCTGCCCCGCTATATATGTGGTATACAGCGTGAAGTTAAGAAAAAGTTCAGAGTTAGCTTACTTTGGGATCGACTAGTAGTGGCGATGACGTCATACTTTCTTGCTAGTTATGGGAACTTTCAACGGCATTACTCATTTCCTTTTTTTTTTAGTTTCCACACGTATTTTTCGTACTCATGTTAAGTTGATAGGAATCTAGTGTAAAAGACTTGTTAACTGACTTTCAATAAGCGAGGTATTCGACTGTATTTTTTTATGTTCGCGTAACTTTTTACTGGGTGAGCTAATTTTTATGTCATATTTAGTGCTTCTTTTTTTTTTTTTTTGATGTGGTCCCATTTAAATTTAGTTAAGATCTGACCACTTGTTCATGCTCTTAGCTGTCTCAGGGAGCGGCGCCCGTGTGCATAACAGGGATGTTCGCTGAAGCGCGTGTTGACTGTTTTTACGCCCTCATGAGAAGAAGATGCGGGTCTCTGGTGCGTAGGGTACGGGGTAGTGTCAACAAAATCCTGAACATGATATCTAATAGACTGGATCCGTTGCAAACGGGACGGTGCAGCGGTGATTCGTGTGTATGTAACATTTATTTAAAAAAAAAAATGTAATAATAACTAACCTAGTCTGTAAGAAATTTTTGTTTACCATCCATAATGAGTCACTGGTCACTTGAATAAAGAATTATTATTATTATTTGTATCTCATTATAAATTCTCGGGTTCATAGGAATTGCCTCATTGCCTCTGTAGCAAAGCCCAAGCTTGAAGGCAAATTTTGAATGACTCCATTCCGGAATCCTTGAGTACAAATGTTTATTAGAATATATATACTAATACGTGAAACAAAAACTTTAAACCCCTTTTTACGAAAATTACGCGGACGAGAGGAGCATGAAACTTGGCACACTTATAGTTTATATAGAGAAGAAGTGCACAATTATAATTTTAAAACAATGTATAAAAAATATATTATTATAATTAATAATATAAATGTTATACTACCATGGTCTGAAATGTATGTTCATATAAAGTGACATATACGTTTCTAGGCAACGCGTTGTTAACGCGTCAACGGAGACACCAGAATATATCACACGGTAACGACGATAAATAGTATTGTTTTTGAAATACCCACCTTTATGTAATAAAATCAACTTATGTTGTTTATTAGCAAAATAAAATATATTGTTGTAAAATAGTTTAGTACTAAAATTGTTGTGTAAGTTTTTATATATATGTACTTAAAATAAGAGAGTATAGTCCGTCGATAAACCATTTTAATGGTTTGACGGAATAAATCTAAAATGTTGTGAAAATAAATAAATAAATAAATATATATATATATATGTGTATCATAAAATTTGACCTTATGTATTACAAAACACAGTATTTTAATATTTTCAATAGAACGGCAGCTTTTAAGCCAAGGCCGTATCAGAGGGGAAGTCCCTTTAACATTATATATATTCTCTCAGAGCCAAAATTATTTGCGAAATTTATTCAAATTCTAAAAAAATCTAATTAGTATGCAGCTCATACTATTTTATAATAATTTACATAGGTTTTTTTTTTTAACTTCACGCTGTATCCCGCATATAGCAGGGTAGGCAGAGGGAACTAGAGAACCTAGTGTTAAGACACTCCATTCTCTTTCAACAATACCGTTCCCCACTTTCCGCCGAATTGAGGCATTGCGTGTTGAGTGGC